>JAYJMA010063048.1:0-10542 GCA_036873895.1 Parotocinclus cabessadecuia
TGCTGAAAAGAGTTATTTTACTTAAAAATCCTATCACACCCTCGGGCGGGTCCAGCGACCAAACGAGTTCTAATTGCACCACATTAGATTCACCTGGTTTTAATTTCGGTTCACCCTACTTATACGCACCTCCGTCACTACCCCCTTGCTAAGTCCCTTGGTTCTTACCTTGTTTCTAAGAGCTCGTTAATGTTTGATATCGCTAGACCTACCTGCTTCGACCGTGTTTTTTCCGTGCCTCGACTCCGATCTCGTCTCGCCCCTCTGGTTCTCGTTCTGCCTCGCCGGTTTTGATCTTGGACTGTCTGACCCTGTTTTTTCCTGCCATCATCCTCAATAAAACCTTGGTTTCCACGCGAGCTGCATTTGTCTCCGTCTGCTTGGTCCGCAATGTTACAAATCCTACTTCATTACACATAAAATGTGTTATATATTTATCCTATTAAAGATAAAAGTTATTGTACGGGACTATGAACCAGAAGGTTTGAATCCCACCTCTGTCAAGCTGCAGTGTAAAGCAAGACCCTTAACCTTATTAGGTACACCTGATCAACTGCTTCTTAACACAGATATCTAATCAGTTAATCACATGGCATAAAATCAGTGCATGAAGACATGTCCAGAAGGATCTGCTGAAGTTCAAACTGAGCATTAGAATGGGAAAGTGTGAATTATTTGACTTTGAATGTGTCATGGTTGTTGATGCTAAACATGTTATTCTGAGTATTTTAGAAACTGCTGATCGCTTGGAATTTCCACAGGCAACATTTCTGGGGTTTACAGGGAATGGGGCAGCACGGTGGCTTGGTGGGCAGAACCGCTGCCTCACAGCAAGAAGGTTCCAGGTTCAATCGCCTGGGTTCTTTCTGTGTCAGTCCTCCCAGTGGCTGTGTGGGTTTACTCCGAGTACTCCAGTTTCCTCCCACAGTCCAAAGACATGCACATTAGGTTAATTGATTACTCAAAATTGGCATTGACTGTGTGTGTGTGTGTGTGTGTGTGTGTGTGTGTGTATGACTAGTCTTGAAACAAACTTGCGTATGGATGCAACCTTGTTTGTGTAGCTGAGATGGCCACTGAGGCCGATAGTGACGTTAAAAAAGTCAAATAAATAAACAAACAAATCCAGGGATGGTTTGAAAAAGAGAAAATATCCTATAGTGATAGGATATCGGAATGAGAGATAGGGCAGAAAAGCTACACACAGAATCAAGGCTGTTCTGATTGTGAAATGGGGTTCAATCATATACTAGCAAGGTGTATTTTATTAAGTGTCTGCTGTGTATAGTCAAGTAAACTAAAACAATGCTTGTTGAAACTACTCTGTAAGTGTATGGCATTTTAGGGACAAAGACCTGTATTGTGCACAATTACTCTATTATCCAACCAACACTTAATGTTAGAATATGATATATAAGGCAAAGATAAAGAACTTGATGTAAGATAGCTGATTTCAATACAACTGACAGACCAACAACTTTGCAAATGATCACAAGATTCAGATTCGTTTTCATTTTCATTCTTTTTGGTTTTATTTTCTTCACAGATTTTAAAATCCCTAAATATGATTGTCAAAAGTGTCAAGTTCCTGGTCTAAAATAAACATAATTGCTCAATAAACACAGATTAAAATTAAACAACAATAACAAGAATATTAATATTAATAATAATAATAATAATAATAATACAGTATACTTTTCTGACAGCCTCACACACCATGTTATGATTTTATGTCCTTCCCATTTGGTAAGCAGCATAAGTGTCAGATCTGAATCCATACCATATGTTTAATAACCTAATAAATAATAAAAGATCTCCCCAAGGATAAAATAAAATGTGAATTTACACATCGCACAATGCAGCATGATAATTTTCATAGAAAACATTAAGCAGCTTTATACAATAGTAATGAGCAACAATGAACATCCCATAGGTTATAGGACCATGGACAAGAAGGTCCAGGGTTCATGCCCCAGCACTGCCACTGTTGGGCCATTTAGCTTAACCCACAATTTCTGCCTTGTAAGAGACCTTGTGCATCAGCTGAATGCTTTATGATTATTAATAATATAAATGTAAAATTTACTAATGAAGTGAATAACTCTGGAGTGCATTGCATACATATGAATTAAAATCAATGTACTAAATCTGTTGTTAATTCAAGTAATTTGTTACTGTTGACGGAAGTAAAGTAATTAACATTTAACTGATTTACATTTGTTACTATTATTTATTCGCAAGCAAATGTGTGTCTTTAACTAAAATGAAAATGCATAACTGAGGTGCTCAGATGGTTCAGTGGACATATGCTATTGCACTGCAACAGTGACCTCTGTGAGAATGCCAGCCTCTCCAGGGCACGATTAAATCCCCGTCCTGTGCTCTCTAAAGATAGGCTCCAGAGCCCCACAAATCCATACAAAGAATTGCACCACGTTTCTCAACTCTTGACCATTACTGCACTGCACTGCACTACACGACCATATCAGTATCACTTTTATGTCAAGAGCAGTCCATAGCACCCAAAGCACTGATAACTGGTTGTTCCTTGTCTCTTTCTATTGACTGCTATGTTATAGGGCTGACAAATGTAGCTATAATAATTATTATTCACAAATGAAACTTTTAAGTTATTTTTTTATTGTTGATGTCAAGAAGGTGGTCTATTTTTCCAGGCAAATAAGGTTTTGCTACAGAAATTCTTCTTAGAATTAACATTCTGCACTGGTGAGTAAGTTTTACTAAATGTAGATGTCTCACATTTTCAGTGTTTTAGTGACAGATTAAGTTATTTCCTTGCTAGATAAAAAGAGGAAAATGGTTCAACTGCATTCCAAGTCGACTTTTATAGCTTATCCACTGAGTCAATTGTGGTGCATATTTAAATAACCAATAACTCGCATTTCCATTGGTTAAAACATCAAACTATATCCAGTAATTGTAATGAATGGCCTGAAATAGTCTCTTTATAAGACAACAACTTTAACTCATGCATAGCATCTACATGTATATACAGCAGAATGCTACTGCGACAGATAAATATAAAAATGTGTTATTGCTTCTGGATACTCACACTGATCTCATATTTTAGCACTGGAGCTCTTTCGCTGTTGTTGTGTTGGCTGTTAAAATAAACTATAAATACAGAGTGCACAGCTTGGGACATTTTGGGGGCTTGATCATTTTAGCAATAGCTCTAGCTCAATTTCAGTTTATTGCAAATGCTAGTCTCTTACACGGATTCACAGATTTTAATCTTTGCTGTATTTTATTCAGAGTATATAGTTTCTTAAAGAAATATTTGTTTGCATTAGCTTTAGCTCCTGTCTAGTTACAGCTGCTTTCTTCTGACCATTAATAGATTCATAAGTGTAATTTAGGGATGTACATGCCCCTTTTGTGGGGTATTGGGTAGGGGGTTAATGTTCCCCTCGATAATTTGTTTTCCCAGCATCCTTGTAATTTCATTTTTAACAGTTGGATATGTTTTCTATTCGCTGTTAGATTTGGGAGAAATGATTCTTATTATTGTAAAAAACAATTATGATTAGGTATTGCAGAGGGATAAAGGTGGAGTTGCTGCTAAATGCTTAGCTCCCATTAAACTGGAACAAAGGTCACCAACCTTTCACACTGACAGCCTAGACAGGGCTCTATAACTGCTATTTCTAGACTCTTACACTAATTTTACATACATGGATTATTCCTAGTCTAACATATAATACTAACATGACTGATGCCTGTTGAAAAGTCTAAACTAAGGAATACTCTAGGTCTGCCAGCTGCCTAAGGTTTTGAAGTTGCTCAGTGGCAGTATATGTATTATGGCTCCTATTTTATTTGTTTAAATTACCAATTATCTTTCTTGATTCTGATGGTTGTTCTGAATAATTTAACATTTTAAAAACCTATTAGTGGATTTAATTGATGTAATGGTGATTAAATGACAGTGAGCTCAAGTCTCTGATGCCACCCCAGGTTAAAATTGATTTGGGCTGAAAAATAACTTTCAGAGTTGTTCCAGCACACTTAGGACCCAATGCACATACAATTGAATTGTAGCTGACAAATAAGTACAAATATTAAGACTTAACATCACAGTACAATTAGATCAGCTGGAATTCAGTGTGACTCTACTTGGATATGTACACACACTTGTGCAGCAGGCTACAAATTGGTATTGGTTATCCAAGAGCTAAGAGACTGACCCCTCCTGCACATACAGTTCCAATCAGAATAATGGTCTGCTGAAACAAGAATTTAAACAAGTGAATGACAGAAAATTTATTACTGTAAAGCTGCTTTGAGACAATGTTACGTTGTAAAAAGCGCTATATAAATAAAATTGAAATTGAAATTGAATAATAATGTGTAAGGAGGGGAATTTTAACTTCCCATTTAGTAGGTGAATGTGAAGCACATTTTAGACTTAAACCTGAAAGCTTGGGCAACAAGCCAAATCATCGCTAGTTACTCTAGAGGGTATAATATCTACCTCTCTGTTACTCTATTATGGAACACAAAGATGTGTCCACATTGATGTGATAATTATAAGTACTTATAGAAGCCGTACAAATCCGGTATGAGCAGTGAGGCTCAGCATTCCTGCACACACACACACACACACACACACACACACACACACACACACACACACACACACACACACACACACACACACACACAGTTCCAGTGATAATGACAGTGGATGCACATCTTATTCAAATCCATTTAAGAAATAAACAGGGTACACTCCACTACAGAGTCACCATAGAATATTACATCTACCCAGATAGATAAAAATGATAAATTATATAAATATAAAGAGCAGCATGTTTAACAGTTAATGGGAAACCTGTGGGGTAAAATGTTATTAACTGAAGTCTTGTAATCAAGCATAATGATTTTTACATTGTATCATGATTACAAAAAATGTCCTTGTCACTCCAGACCGCTTGTGAAACTGGCATTAGTTTCTCATTAATTTGAAATTAAGTTCACTTCTTTTTTCGTTCTCCTCTGAACCATCTTGGCATTCTCCTACCACACTGTCGGGCAATGTGGAGCAGTGAAACCCAAGCAGCAGCCAAGGAAAAAACGAAGATTAAATGATTAAATATTTAAATGCTTTCCATCCTCTGAGAAGATTGCAACATCACCACCTGTCAAAAGCTTGTTGGGGTTCAGATGAGTGCAGATGAGTTAGTTTACTGGCAACGTCTGTCAACTGGCTGTAAGCTGGCATAAACGTCCATACACTTGATGTTGAAGGTCCTTTTTGTTTTAAAATCTTTTATCTGTTGTACCTAACATCTGGCTCTAATCAAGTCACATGGCCCGAAGACCAGCCTGCTGTTAGATATCAGGCTCTCAGGCCTTGTGTGTATAGCATGTCTAATAGCATTGAGCATGTTCATTAGGATTCGGGTCGAGCTAGTAAATTCACCTTTTAAGCCAGACCATCCATGAGTTCATTACCTCAACAAAGTAACCTACCCCAACTAGAGTCCTGAGGTGGGGGTTTCAAATGGCTGGCATAATCCTGGATTACACAAAGAGAAATGAGAATAAAGCAGTTTAAAAAAACTCCATCCACCTTCACAGAGATCAGAAATGAAAGTGGCTGAGTTAGAGCTGTTATAACGCCGCTATTACTAGATGAGCAGATTTAATAGGAGAGTGTTGGAGACGCAGTGTTGGGCAGTAGCGCTGGTAATAACACAGTAAAGTCATTCATTGAACTGAATATGTCAGTAGCAAGATGGTAGCATTATATTATTCCTCTAATAATCAAGGACTGTTAAACACTACAGAATTTTCATGTGTACGAATGATATTTTATCAGGTGGTCTATTTCCTGTCAGCTAATTGGAAGCACTTTGGCGGCTTTGTCTTATGAGGCTGCAGAGATTATTGTAGCTTAACTAACTACATCCTACCTTTATTAGAAGTACAGTGCCCAACACTGCAGAAAATGTTAAAGTTTGCCTTAATTTTATTTAAACGGACAGCACCCTATTGTTCTATACTACCTTTCGCCCCCTTTACCCGTTTGGAGGGTCACCTGATAAAATGACATCCTTCTTTTCTAACACTGCAGCTGTTAGATTTACAGGGGTCCTCAGGTGAAGCCTAAACTCATGGCTTAATTGAGTGACTGGACCTTAACTACTTTAGCTGTCTCTGATTGTTTTTCATGTGCTCCTGCCCATACCGAATGTTGTGTAATGGCATTCTGGGCAGAGGGCTGTCGATGTCGCCCTGATCTCAGCACCTTTGGCAGCATATACGTATGAGGTAAAGGTGCTCTGTTCCTGTAGCGCAGTGACTGCGAGCGCAGCAGTCGCCTCGTGTATTGCACTTCAGGTAAAACCATTTTTAGGCACATGTCATTTGGCATGACGGACCCTTTCGTAATGTTGACAGGGAAATCATACCCGATGATTGTGACTTTGGAACTGGGTTGCCACGGTCGCAGCTCTTTGTTGCCAATCTGTGCGGCTGAGCGCAGCTGAGGTAAACTGCTGCCAAAACAGCGCTGCACCACCTGGTCACGGGCACGACGTATCAGCTGCACTTCCTTGGCGACACACGCCAGTCCAAGTTCACTCAATTGACGCCACAGCGAGGCATTAAAGTGGTCGTACAGTGCAGCGTCGATAGCATTCCACATTCTGATTTTGCCTGTGAGGGACTCCGAAAGGTTTGTCTTTGACGATGCCATGCGCATATTTTGCTTAATGTAAAGCAAGTCCTCAAGGTCCCATGACAAGAGACGCCGCAGCAGAACCAACGATTCATCAAAGTACTCTGCAATCAGTACCAAAGAGAAGACGCGTTCAACTTCAGCAGCAAATCGCTTAGCATATTGCTCCACATTCGCCTTTGGATGATCCTTGTCACCCCCCAGATCAAACGTCAGCGTATTCCTGGCGTACATAGAATCCTTTTCCTCTGGACGATAGTAGGTCCAGGGTTGGTCCAGAAAGGTTTCCAGAGAACCATTTGGGACCCGCTTAAAGCTCTCACAGTACTGATTGTAATAGCTAAACAGGGACTCAAACATGGCACCAGGCTCTCGCAAGATGGTGACATAGACAGTGGTGTTGGGCATCATGCGGTGCAGCTCGGAACGACTGAAGCGCAGGTGGCTGGTAACAATGTCAGGAGGCATGGTGTGTGGGTGGACGTAATGGCTGCTAAAGAGATGTGGGTAACAGAACTGGTGGTCACACGCCGAGATAGGCAAAGCCACCGTAAGGTTGTTGCGCTCAGCGAAGCGAAACAACATGTTCTGCACTGTAGTGCTAGCAGTCTTGTGTGTCTTGAGGAACACCACACTGGTATGTTTGTTGCCATTTGAGGAAGAGGGCACTGATGAACAACTCAGACCAAACGATTCCAATGTCCTGTAGAAAAAAAGGTGTGTAATCAGACATAAAGTGCACTTTATACTTATATTAATCACAGAGAATAACTTACTTAATGGTCACACAAAACATCTGCTATCAGTTCAGGTTGAAACTGTCATATCAAACAAATTTTGAGAGTGGAAAAATTCATATGAATAAAGGGTATCCCCAGACATCACTGGACACACTCTGAACGCAACACAAAAAAATGTTGCAAAATATCCAGACTGAGATATCTGATATATATATATATATATATATGCTGATTTATAAGCTACATCCAGAAAGGAACACAGAGAGTTTCACAGTCTAAAAACTTTCCAATTGATTATGATATATTCATAATATTAAACTACCATTATGTATTTTTTAATGTGTAAAGTTTTTAAGTTTTTGCAAAAATCAAACTCGGTGAATTTCGCTAACCAAAAAACATGCGGTGTGGAAGATACTGGCAGTACACATGATTTATTTTGCAATCATATCTAATTTATAACTAATTTATATGACTAAAATACCACAAATAAATTGTGTTCAGTGTGTAACTGCTTTTAGACTGCTTTTACCTTGGTCTTTTCTTTTCTTTTATTTGGATTGTACATAGATAACATAAACTGTCTAAAAGCCACCATGAAACAAAACTCAACTTACAGCCACAAATGCAAAAATGTCCTATTTGAATGAATATTGGTTTGTGGCGCTATGGCAACAGACAGAATGCCTTTTTGATGTCTCATCAACCGTTTTATCACAACTCAGAAAACAGGGATGTGACATGAAAGAAGTGGCAGATTAATTACAATTGAACACATGGAACTTCACCCCAGACATCACTGGACTCATTTCATACAGTGTGATCAAATGTGACACCTGATAAGTTTAAGGTGTAAAACTGGATTAAGAGTAAGCCATCTAAGTGTTAAAAATGTTCAGTACTTGTTCATGACAATCGCCCTGACAGCATACAGGTTATTTTAAGCCTAACACATATCAGTGTTTAATTGTTTTACATTACATATCATTATTTAAAAATAAATTAATAAAATGCTCAAGTCAAGTCTAATTTACATAACAGTTTCTACAGCAGGGCATTTCATCAAAGCAGTGTTACACTTATCAAAGACCACATCCTTGACTAAACAAGCTTACGGCGACAGAGGAAAGAAAATACTCACTAAATGTGATGAGGAAGAAACCTTTGGAAAATCTAATCATCGAAAAATGACAGCCTAGACCTTCTATGTAAGAAATAAATGAAATAACCCAAGTAATACATTTATAATAATAGTTTAAATACACAAGCATCACTTGCTATTTTAACGACATACACAATCTTATATCAACACGCTAGTCATGGGTGAATATAGAGTGCCTAGCTAAACTAATGCAGGTCTTTGGAATAAGGAAACCAGATCACCTGAAGTAAACCCATACAGACACAAGGAGGACATGCAACTCCACACAGGTGGAGTCCGGGGTCAGGATTGAACTAGGGATCTCTGTGCTGTGAGGCGACATCGCTAACCAATGTACTGCTCCAGAATCTAAAGAGAATCATTAAAATAAAGAAAATAATACAAACAAAATAGACTATAATAAATTAAAGGGAGAATACAATATGATGGAGAATATAAAACTGTAAAATATGCGGTAGTTTTCTGTGTATATATACTGTAGTAAATAAACAAATTAAATAAAATAGTCAAACAGAGAATATAAATCCTCCCAATTGTTTCTTCCTTATACCATTTAGTGATTTTTTTCTTTGCCACTGTCACTTTAGGCTTGGTCACTTATAGCATTGAGCATAGATATTTGCAAAGCCACTTAGAGACGATGCGCTGTTGTAACAAGCACTAGTGGGAGATAATCATATTGCTGTTTATTTTGGACAGTGGATGTGGAAATGTTAAAACTGTAAGATTTAAAACGGTAAATGTTTACTGTGGCCACCTGCTCCATAATTATTAGCAGTACATCATGGATGTTGTTCTGGGGTTGTAGGGTTTTGGTACTCAGACACGTCTTAGAAAATTAGAAATTGTTTTACATTTATAATAATTGTTTAATACATGGATACAGATGTCTCAAACCACCTTTAATGAATAGAAATGCATTTTTTTAGCATTCACAAAGGCATTTTATGTGAATTATCTCTACCTGGACAAGACACTATTGACTGAAGTGAACTATTGTTATCAATAATACAACAATATAATATAACAAATTAAGGTAATTGAGGTTTCTTTTTGGATTTTACAAAGTGTTAACTTTCTTACTAATGTGTATGATATAAGCAATATCATAATTGTTATGTAATGTTTCCATTTTACTGTAGCTTACTTACTGAGATCTGAACTTGCCATGACTATTGAGTTTTACTGTTTGCATGTGATGTCATTTAAGTAATTATCCATAGTGAATCAACTACCCGACATTGAAACTAAATGTAAAAAATCATCTGCACATGTCAATTACAACTCTTGATTTACTTGCATTTAATTAGTTGAATCACTGCTTGCTAGGGATAAGCAGAAATAACCCCATCTGTTTTGTATGATCTTAATAATAGGTTCTTACCAGCTGAAATGCCCTCCCTGATGCAGCACAAAAGTGACAGTACTGATAGCCACCAGAACCAAGAAAATTTTCTTCTGAGACATTTCTCACTGTCTGGTACTAGAAGTGAAAATACACAGACACAGATATTGGTTAAGCATGGATTATAGAGGCATGGGTGATAGATCATGTGCAAATAAACTGAATTTGTGTAGCTTATACAATTGTGCTCATAAGTTTACATACCCTGGCAGAATTTGTAGATTTTTTGGACGCTTTTCAGATAATATGAATGATAATACAAAAACTGTTCTGTTATTTGGTCGGGAGCATACAATGTCAAATACTTCCAAAAAAGGCTTGCCTATTTGTTTGACCATAATATATATCTCCACTGTGTGATGGCCCATCCCAGATGCCTTTCAGCCCAGAGAAGTCAATGCAGCTTCTGCATATGGTTAACATACGTCTTCTTAACGTAATTCTTACATTTAACATCTACAGTGCCTTGCGAAAGTATTCACCCCCTTGGATTTTTCCCTATTTTACTACATTACAACCTGTATGTATT
>JAYJMA010063069.1:0-10542 GCA_036873895.1 Parotocinclus cabessadecuia
AATGTTGGGCAAAGCAAGGCGACGTTCATTGGAGGAGCGCAGCGGCCGGGAGGTAGCATAAGCCTTCAGGAGTGAGTTCAGGTAGGAAGGAGCCTGCTCTGTCATCACTTTGTAGGCAATCGTAAGGGCTTTGAATGTGATGCGAGCAGCCACTGGTAGTCAAACTAAAACTTTTTAAAGCATATGATCTTAACGATTCTGTTTTACTCTCAAACTTGATCAGAATCATCTCATAATGTTACTTGAATAAAGCAACAACATCCACTCTATTCATTTTTTTATTATAAAATGTGATCCAGATTTTGCGGACATGGTAACGTAGGCAGTTGAAAATACACACTTGCAATCTTAACGTTAGACTATTCAAAATAAAACATGTTTATTGATTGGATGCTAAATCAGAAGTGCAGGAACTTATTTTGCCAGATTTTTAGGCGTGTAGATAAAGGACTGATTTATTCTGTCAATGGACTGTCGACATTCAATAAAAATAGAAAAAAATCGTTATCTCACACAGAAGCAGAGTAAACCCACGGGGACATGGGTAGGACATACAAACTCTACACAAGTGCAGTCCAGGGTCAGGATTAAACCCCGGAGCTGTGAGGCGCCTGCTCTAACCACATGTGCCACCTTGCTGCCTCACTCTGGAAGACCATTTCTTTGTAGTAGGTGGATAAATTAAGGTCCTAGGCAGAACTGCAGCAGATATACTAGGAGTCTGAATGATTTTAGTTGTCCTATTTTGCTCCCTCAGAGGATTGCTTACAATTCAAGCAATTGTGGGTTAGGGGCCTTGCTCAGGGACCCAACTGTGGCAGAGGTGGGATTTGAACCCTGTGGTGATATTTTTTTTCCTTTTCTCTTGTGCTCCTTTAATAGCTATTTTTCATTCCTTTTTCATTTTGCTTTTTAACATTTAACTAGACATAAATTAATGTCTTTGCCCCCGTGAGGGTGTGGTCCCCAGGATGGTAAGACGATACATATCACACTCCCTTCGTTGATGGTACCTGTTCTTCATTAACAGCCACATGGATGGATAAAATGTGTCCTAGTATGATGTACTATAGCTTCTGCTTGTGCAAACTGGGCAGAATGTTATCTATAACACCAATTATTTTTGAGGAAGGCTTTTTGGACCAAAACATGTCATCCCTACCAACTGCATTGCTTTAACAAGAGGCTTCCATGTCTGTATGCATTTGAAATGTCTTTGTTCTTGTATTTAGACGCAGTTGTTCATTCTGGGTCTTTTGTGTTGTATAGCTTTCTGTATTAATAATGTTTGTTTCTTCTGAAAGACTAGTCAAGCAGAGTAGTGGACAAATCAAGTGCCTTGGTCTGACATTTTACATGAGAATTGCTCCTGGAGCTCTTTGATGCTTTTCTAATATTCCTCACTCTTGCTAGTCTGCATCCCTCTTACTATTGCACTCTCTCTCTCTCTCTCTCTCTCTCTCTCTCTCTCTCTGTCAGGAGCTGCAGTTTGAGAGACTGACTCGAGAGCTGGAGGCAGAACGCCACATTGTCGCTACCCAACTGGAGAGATGCAAACGAGGATCTGAGACTGGTAGCACCATGAGCAACGTAAGGTAAGAAGCCTGGGCTTCCTGATACCATGTGATAGAAATGACATCTGGTATTGTTGAGCTTTGGAACCCTGAATTTCTAAAATGTGTCTCTGGGAAGCATTGATTTTCTGTGAGGAATGGGTCTAGGGCTCTGTCTGTGCCCACGCCACACTGACATTTTCTGCATGAAGGAGTAACAGCTGGGTTCTCACACACTCTGTCGCACAAACTGGACCACAGTGGACTTTGGGAGATATCTCCAAAGCACAAGTGCTATTGTCTGTGGGTGAGAGTGACCAGGGGATGTGGGGTTCAATCCGTTATTGCGCTTCACACTGTATATCCTGAATAACAACTGATGAACCGAATTGTATGTAAAGCTACAGGTGAGCAGCAACATTATAGACATTACTTCTGCTTCTATGCTACCATTGGCAACGTTTGCTGTGGTTGGAGAAAAACAGCACACTGTGCCAATATCTTACATTATTGCATGAACCTACATTATTTCCACTCCACCTGGGACTGGACCCAAGACCTTCTCGCTGTGAGGCAACAGTGCTACACACCGAGTCACCGTGCCATCCTCATGAAGTTAATAAAATGGGTCCTATTTATAAGGCAAGCTCTTACTATTCTAAGTCCCATTATGATTTCTGTTATTTAATTAGTAATTTTAAGCTATTAATGTTAATGTTGTCAGTCAGGAATGTAAACGGAAAGCACTAGCAGCTTTTTTAAGAGCTGGACTTCTGGAAAGGAGCTCCAGGATTGAACCCCTGATCAAAGGCAATTTAACCATTACATCTCAAATGATGTAGAAGCCATATTATAAATACTTTAGTAATGTTACTCCATCATGAAACTTCGTTTATCCTTGTCTGGCTGCTCATTGACAGCTTCATCTTCCAAATTTAATCAACATTATAATGATGTTGCTTTGTTATGGCTGGCGTCGTCACTAGGTAACGCGTGTACATGAAATAATATTTCAGTCCGCGTGCCATTATTGTACAATATTCCAATGTCCTGTATATGAGCTCACTCCTAGTCCTGAATTCAGGCACACGAGCACCTCATCATAAATAACTTCCAAATTAGCATGAACTCGATAGTAATTAAGTGTGTTTAGCGACCATGCTTTGGGTTGTTAATTATGCGTAGCTGCTAGCTTCCTGCTCTGAATAGCGATAGAACCTGTGTGTGAAAATATAGGTATGAGACATCCTTTGGAGAAGTGAGAGAGAAGCTGGGGATATCCTGTCTTATAAAGGTGTATTAATTAGATCGCAGGAATACTGATGGCTTTGAACTTGTGCGCCCCCCTTCATTACACACACACACACACACACACACACACACACACACACACACACACACACACACACACACAAAAATTCATATTCATATCCACAGTTCAGGCCTGTCTGGAAGCTGACATGTTCGGATGGCGTCTCAAGCTTCTTAAACAAGCAGAATAATGATGTTCAATTATTAAAAAGTTCTGCAGTGCAGCGACACTCGGGTCGCTATGCGAATGCAGAAATTCTGGCCTGCATCTTGCCCCTTTAGTTACACTTGCCCTGTCCTCTGAACCTTCTGATCAAACGTTCCAAGTCAGGTTGGATTGGAACGATAAGTCATCCTGCATTGGCAAAAAAATGCCTGAGCACCTCAAGGTTTCAGGCACAGATAATGAGAAAGACCGGCAATGCTGAAGGATTTTGTATGATCAATTTACCCTTTAACTGCTCTAACTGAACCAGACCATGGCAAGCTAAAGTTTGCTTCTGTCAGTGGGGCCGGTGTTGTACTCAACAGAAAATCCGACACTTATTCGTTATAGAAATGAATTAACTGTCCACTTGTGTTTGCTTCTGTAGCTTTAATTTGTAGCAAGATACTTAGTCTACTGCTTTTGTGCGTTTAGGTCTTGACCAATCTAGCATTTTTAGTCATAGTCAGAAATTGTGTGCTGAATCTCTTATCTCTGGATCGTTGTGGCCTCGTGTAAGTACCTAATTACCTCATACATTAATGAGCTTGTGTTTAGACTCTTTTTTTTTTTTTGTATAAGTTACCCAAGTTTGTATTCATGACTTTCCACTACTTATTTGTAACAAGCTGTGACTGGCATTTGTAAGTGTGTGTATCTGTCCTATTGTAAGTAGTACTGCTGTGTTTGTCCCCACACTACCTGTATATTCTCTCGAAGTAATGATTATATAAACTGGTTCCCTCATTGAGTTTCATCCGGCTGATCTTGTGGTCTACACATTTTTAGTTTGGTTGTTTATATCACTCGTGTATTCAGCTGTATCAGTGACGCATATTTATGTATATTTTACACACAATTCTTATGATAATTATTATGATATATACCATGAAAGTGGGATTGTGGTCATGTCAACGATCAGTTCAAAACTCTTCAAATCACTTTTTTCAGGGAACGTAATGGTGCACACACATTTCTTATTCAGAACTTCATGCCTGTTAGCAGTATCTGGAATTGTTCATGATCACATGCCTTTCATACAGTATATCAATGCCGAAAGGATTTCAGGTTTATCCACATATCCACAAAAGGTTTGTTAATAAATTAAATAATAAATGAATAAATAATGAATCTAATAGCTACTAATGCAATCTCGTCCAAGCTTTGAATGATGGATTGGTGACCTCCTCAGAGCTACCGTTCATCTGCTATCTGTGATTTCCAGGATACCCAGCAATAAATATCATGACCTTTTTCTTGGACTCCACAAATAGTCACACAAAATTAGCATTGAGGAAACGTGTTTCAGCTAGAATGTAAATCACTGACAGCGAAAATGGCTTTTGTTCATTTGGTTTTAATCATCTCTCTGCCTTTTGTGTACATCTGAGGTAATTAGTAAGGGGACCAACTACCTGTAGGCATTAATTAGAGTTACTTTTGACTGTTATTTTGGGTATCATGGACGGTAAAATGTCACAGCATCAGTGATTCTTTCTGACACTCCTGTTGTCACGTCTTCAGCTACCGTCAAATATCTTTGTGTAAGATCCAAAGCGGTTTCGTAACTGGCGCTGAGCTTTTTTAGGCACCGAACTTTGTAGCCAAACACACGAATAAGCTTTGGAGCTTCAGAGCTGCACGAAGCACCATGAAAGAGTTAGCAGAGAGCCACTTAACCGGGGCATCTTTGAAATGGATTGGACTATAGTAAACAGAGCTAATATGCAGTAAACCCTCAGGAACTGGGCTGTACTATGGGATGTATATATAGAAGATTATAATATAAGCCTGCACTTCAGTCACAGAACAGCAGTGGAAACTCGCTCACTGTGGATTTCCAGCTCTGCTCACTTGAAAGCTATTCTGGATAAGAGTCTCTGTTAACTGTTCTATATGAGAAGATTCATGTCAAAGCTGTGCTGTTGTAGAAAGATAACCAAGGCATTCTGAGTTAGAGTGAGAATTTAGTCAATATTGGACTCTAGCGGCGTAACCGTACACACTGCTTATGATTTTGGTTACGGTTATCGGGTTTATATTTGCTCATTTAAATAAATGTAAAAAATGTATGGTGGCACAGGGTGCAAGGCACCCACGCTCAAACACGAAGGGCACTTTCTAACACTGATTATTCTAAAAGGCTTGGCTTTGGACTGCGGGAAACTGGAGTACCCGGAGTAAACCCATGCAGACAGGACAGGACATGCAGACTCCAGAATTTCACATTGGGAGGCGACAGTGCTACCTACCAAGCTACTGTATCGCAGATAGTATATAAATTAAAATATTAATCTACTCACTTTTTAATACATTTAGGTCAGAACCTATCCTGATCCTAAATGGGGGCTACTTTTATCAAATACTTTTCATGCATAAAGATGTATAAAAGTTTCTTGTATTACACGGCAGATCTTGCAATCTAGTCGCAAAGGAGCCTCATTGAGAACGGTATATGCATCTGTCAGCACGACGTATAATTGTGACCTCTGGTGGTCAAAAATGCAATTGCTTCACACCAAGTAACAAAGAAGTACGTATGATCCAACTTGATGATGCACCTTGTCTCATTTTGCATCACGATGCTTTCTCTCATGATTTAAGGTTACACCCTTATTGGACTCTGAGCTCTTTTTGTCAATTCAGGCTGGTTTTAGTCTTAACTACGTGTCAAAGGTGTGTTTTTTGTTATTTGGTCAATTTAACGCTGTTTCCAGCATTGAATTTCTATTTTATTGTAGACACAAGGTTACACTGATAGACGTGGTTATATTGAAAGTAGTTGTACATACTGAGATTTGGGCACTTTAACGTAATCAGTTAACCTAATGGGGAGGTGGGGGGTGCGGTTGGCTGGAGCATCTGCATATGACACAAGGCCAAACTGCATGTGTGACTCTGTCTGGTTAATAACACGATTCCTCCATTCACACAACTCCTTCTACACAAACCCTGCCGTTGCTTTCTATTCTCCTCAGTGCTTTGACACCTCGGCTCCTTGTTTTCCCAGATTCCCTTTGGCAGCTCTTTATCCAGCTTGACATTATCTGTTTTCTGCACTGGTGGCACTTGGGTGTAAACAGTCAGAACGTCTGCCTGCTTTTCTCTCATTTCTCTGAAAGCTTACATTTTTCAGAGCAGCTCTATAACCTGTTAGTTCAGTGTTTTAGATTTAGTGCTATTGACCAGGAGGTTGTGAGATTAAATCCCAGAAGGGACTGGGACCCACTTTTCAGTTCACTGATGAGACTTCAATAAACGTGTAAAATAAACGCTGATTTCGAAGTGCAATATTAATGGGTTTTATTGAGTTACGAGACATTGCTGTGTTTGATGCTGTCCCAGTTGCTACCAGGTTAAAAATAGCTAAGATGAGTAGGTATTTTAAGTGCTCTGTCTGTGCTGCTGAAGTCTGGCTCATTTAGGCAAAGCAATTAGACGTCCATTTTCTTTTTGGCTGAAGGTCTCAAATGCACAGAAGCTGCTAAAATCTAATGTGCTTCTAATCTGCAAGTAAATTGTAGTCATGTTCTGTTATCCTAAGTACACGTGTGAGGTTCTCTGTCTTATATCTTCTTTAGCTTACTCAAAACCGAATTGGCATATAAACCCTGCTCTAATAACTGACAGAAACATTTCCAACTTGGCAGCTCTGGGATCTGAACTCACAATTTGCCACTAAGCCACTAGCTTGTTTACACACCAGAACATCATCACATGCCACAGCATCTTTCCAGTAACCGTAATTGACGAGGAGAAGTCATTACTACAAAAGTTTATAGACGAGTGTATTGGGACATCTACACTTTACGTTACAGGGACTTTTAGGATGTCCCATTTTAAATCCATAGGCATTACCTTTGAGGTGGTCTGTCTCGTTGCACATATGAAAGCTTCCAGACTTCTGGGAAGGCTTATCTAGAAGATTTTTTGACTGCGTCTAATGAAATTTATGACAGTATTTGTGAGGTCAGGCTCTAATGTTGGATGAGAGGACCTGCTTGTTTTTGTCTCCATTCTTGTTCATTTCAAAGGTGCCCATTTGGGGTTGGGGTCAGGGCACTGTGTGGTATCAGTCGAATTCTTCTGCACCATGCTCATCCAAATATGTCTTTAATTTGTGCACTGGGTAAAAGTTATGCTTGAACAGAAAAGGGCCTTACCTAACTGTCTAACATATCTTGGTATGCTAAAGCATTCATTTTCCCTTTAATAGAACTAAAGGGCGTACACCACAACGCCATAGAATTGTTCCTCCCCCACCAAACTTTACAGGTGGTACAGTGCAGTCACCAAACCCAAACTCACCCTTCAGGCTGCCAGATAGAAAAGCGTAATTTGTCATTCCAAATAACGTTTCTATTCCTCTGGGGGCAGGGATGGCATTTTTCCACCACCTAGTGTTGTGCTTGCCGACACGAGGCTTGGAAACCCATGCCACTGTGCCCAGTTTTATGCAGATGTGATTACCAGACTAAGTTTGGAAGTTGTTCAGATTTTATTCTTTGCAAGGGTTGAAAGTTTGTGGCCAAGTTGCAGCGGTTCCACGTTTCAACAATACCACTCTACTAATAATACCATATTTCACAAACTGACTCTTTGTAACGGCATCCTATTAATGTAGCAATCAATTCAGTGAGCTCTGACCCATTTAAATGACCCATTTACAAATGTTTGTATAACTGCATGGCTACCTGCTACCTGTGACAATGGGACTGAATAAAACACCAAATTCAATGTTTAAGTGTAGCGTCTCAATACTTTGATCCATCTAGTGTATTTTTCCATTCTGGACTGATTCAATTAACAATTTAAAAATTATATAAAATACTTTATTTAGCTTTATTTATACTGCTCACAAAAATATAGGACATTCCAAAATGAAATCGCCCATAATGAAATATCTTTTTTAATAATTTTTGTTAGCAGTGTGTTTACTAGCTTAGGCTGTATGCTTTATGTGTTATGACTTGGATGAATATTAAGGCACATTTAAAGTTAAAGCACTGTATGCGCTAAATGAAGTACTCTGACGTTTCCATATGTAGTGACGTGATACGTAGAAAAAGTTAAAGACACTGTGATCACTCGGTTCTGTACAACTTACAACAACTTACAAACTAATTAACACTGTAACTATTCTTTATTGGTACTGTAATTCAGTGTAAAGCTCTAGAACCTATTACTTCCGAAGAACCTTTCGCCTTTTTTATAAAGACTATTCGAGGCCAATATTCAGTGTTTAATTCACGTTATTTCTAAAGCTGGAGAGCAAAAATCTTAATCTCATTGTATCCTCAGTGCTTCTACTTGAGATAAATGCAATTTAACATTTTATTACACTCAGGCAAGTTATGACCCGGGTTGCTTTTCTCACTCTGTTTTTTTGAGCCCATAATGTAACCTAAACTGTAAACTAAACTGTACTGACCAATATAAAGTACAGTTATGTGCATAAGTCTTAGACCACCTTTAATATGTTGTTTTGACAATGGTATAATGACCGTATTTACTTCCCGGACAAAGAACCAGTCACCTTGGTGTTTTGGTGGTAGTAATTTCAGGTTCCTGAAGATGGCATTGCAGGAGGATGGTCATAAATACCTGTGCCGTGGGATGCATGGATTTAGTGGAAGTGGTAGAGTGGTGCAGTGATGTGTGAAAAATGAGACACAAATGAGATGTTAATGATTGGCTAAAAGGATTGCATTCGGGCTTGACAAAGGTCATAGTGTGAAGGAAATAACTTCATATAGGAAGTGTATGTTCATACGGGTCTCCCAGCAGTAGCAAAAATCTACAGAAAATTCTTATCAGAATTCATGAAGTAATTTAAATGCTATTAGGTACGTTTCAGTAATAGTTAACTAAACGATCCCCAACTGAAGACAAAAATGTTAAACATCTATAATACTCTTTTCATCACTGCAATCTTTATGAGCTTTAGAATATTTCAGCCTTTACACGCTGTTCTCCTTCTGAAAAAGTGATATTCTAAAGAAGTAAAGGTGGCAGATGCTCAGATTGCTAAAATGGACACTTTAGTCTATAGAAGTTGTTTTTTCTGTTTTTTTTCCATCCGGACTTCCATCTGTTTGTTGTATTCAAATAAAGAGATTAAAAATTATATATGATCGTTATACCGTTGCCAAAACAATAGTATATCTAGTCTATGCCTGGCTGGCTTAAGCACAATTGTTCCAGTCCCCCACTGGTGTTGCATTTTAATGTTCTGAACTTGACCAAAATGTACACTTTCACAATGTGAGTCTTTGTGGTGGAAAACGTTGGATGACACTAGTGTTGTTTTTGGTGCTGACACACAGTCCTCTCATACACCTTATAGATGATTTAATGCAGAAATTTGCAGCTACTCGGCTGAGTTTCACGGAGGCACGTGATGTCGTGACCCATTCAAGTGAATTCACCTGAACCATTCCCAGGCCCTCTACTTTAAACGGGCCTGAGCACCGTGCATACAGAGTGATCACACTAGTCAAACGAACTGGACTTTGGGGGATTTTCTAGTGTGAGTATGAAAGTAAGAAAGACTCTGAATCCTTCAGAGAGATTTATTAATCCACACAATCTTTTAAAGTGCAATCCAAGCAAGTGTTCAGTAAGGACCTTGTTTAAGGGCCCAACAGTAGCAGCTTGGCAGCTGGTTCTCCCAGGCAGCTTTTACTGTGTTTTGTGTTTTGTTACTTTGCTGTTTCCCAACAACATCTGTTCTCTGTGTGCTGTGAGCTGTATGTGCATGGTCAGGATGCTGTGGTCTCTGAATGTCGACTGTGGAGCCCTTGTGAGAGGACGCTAATGTGGATATTTGTGATCCTTCTGTATTTGCAACTCCCTGCTGTTCTGTTGCTCTCAGCCAAATGCTTATACTTTATTATTCAAATTGGATAATGGGGGAGTGCTGAACGATTCTGCATGGTAATGTAGGCTATCGAATTACCTGCACCTGAAAGCACATCTGTGAGCAGAGGGCTTATCTGTTGCAATTGTGAAGATTGAGCTGCGTAAAACTGGCATCATTTTACAAATAAAGAGCACGGAGACACTTTCAGAATGGGGGATTTTATCCAATATATGGTAAGAGCGAGGGGACAGTGCAGACCAGTTACAATTTTTAACACAGCCTTGTTGACAAAATCACAAAAGTGGTAAATCAAAGCATAAAGTCGGAGGATAGAAGAAGATTTCTGGCAGGATCTTCTCTAGATATCTGCTGCCATAGTTGGCTTGTATATTCTTTTATAGTTGAGAACTGCAAAAAGGGGTAGATTTGCACAAAAAAAAACTATTCTGGACCTGCTCAGTTAAGGTCTTGGATATAAAGGTCGCTTAATTGTCAAATGAAAGTGCAGCCTTGGTCTCTGAATGGAGACTTTTATTCAAAATAAGTTAAAGCAAATTGCATTAACCTCACACCTGATACGTTTGCTGCTAAGAGATACCCAATGTTGGATC
>JAYJMA010063080.1:0-10537 GCA_036873895.1 Parotocinclus cabessadecuia
GGCCTAAAACCGCACCACGACCGGACAGTCCCAAAAAAAATGAAAAAAAAAAGGACCAATCGAAGAGAGTTCACATCTATTACAGTTCTTATCAGCACTAAGCTTCATTTGAAAAGCCAGAAGAGGAATCATATAAAACTTATGTATCATTTTATAATGTATTAACTGATGGTCCAAATTTTAGGATGACATGTACACATTATTCCTGACTATGTTCCAGTTAATACAGACCCCCAGGTATGGCAGTTCTTTCTCCCAGACAGTCAAAATCCAGAGGGCCTTCGTTGATAAAAATCTATTGTAAAGTGGTGACACTATATCACATTGTTTTAATGAACACAGTTTGGTCTAACCATGTCTAAACGTATGAATGTTTCTCTATTAAGAATGATTTATAATGCATATTATGCTGTTTATTCCACAGGTATCAGAGTGTTGGATGGACCCCTGACAGACAGCATGGAGGCTGTGGCTTTTAATAAACATTACCAAGTCAACGACGTGTACAGCTGCAGGTATGTAAATAAAGTCACAGTGTTTCTTACGTTTCCTTTAACTTTGATTTAATCGCAGACAGTATGACCCGGAGATATTTCATGTTTTCTTTCATTTCTTTTGTTAATAAACAATTCGATTCAAATTTATTTCCATAGTACTTTTTATAATGGTGCATTGTCTCAAAGCAGCTTTATAGTCTTATATTATCTTAAAAGGCCAATCCCAAATTGAGTAAGCCTAGGGTGACAGCGGAAAGGAAAAACTCCCTGAAAGTAGAAGGAAGAAACCTCGGGAGGAACTAAGACTCAGAAAGGGACCCGTCCTCCATGGGTGGCCTAGATGTTAATTAGGTAAACACTTAAAAGTACGTTAAAGTACATTAAAGTAATAGTAAAATTAAGTAAATAATATAATTTAAATCAATAATCATTTAAGTAGATAGATTTTAAAACAAATCGATTTTAAAATCAGTTCTCAGTGAGAGGTCTTTGAAGGCACATTGTCTCCTAGTGACTAAACGATTGAATGAGTTACTGCACTCTGGTGGGACTGGGTTCTGTTAATGAATACCAGTAGGCTTTCCTGCAACACATTACAACAAAAGTTGACACATGGTAATTTAGAGATAATGATGAACTAAAAAAAAAACTAAATATTGATGTGATTTGATCACTTTGAGCCAAAGATCTCAAATGTGAGAGAACTATTGCAATGTCTCAAAACAACGGAGCTCAAATTAAGACTGTGAATTGCTTATTCAAAGTTATTCAAGGAACCTGGAGGAATTTCAGTGCATAAAAGTGAACAAGCTTAAGCTGAACTGATCCCTCATACAGCACTGCATCAAGAACCTTCATTAAATAGCTGATAGAGCAACATGGACAAGAGATAGCTTTGGGAAACCTTTATCCAGCACGACAGTACACAGTCCACAGCACACATTCCAAAGGCATCCCTGCAGAAGAAGAAGAAGGTACGGGTACTGAACGGGCCTGTCTGCAGTCCTGACCTGTTCTTGTGTGTGGAGAATTTTGAAATGAAAAAATGTGAAAATCTTAAGAAGGAAGAATGGAACACCTGAAACACTAAATCTCTTAGTATTTTCTGGGATAAAACATCTTTTAAGTGTGGTGCAAAGAAATAACAACATTCCAAAGTGCTAAATGTTTTACCATCACAGCATTTTTGGAATGTGTTGCAGGTCTGAAATGCAGGAATGAAATGAAGTTGACCAGACAAAAATGTGAAATATATGAGGTTCACACTGTCTGCAATGAAATAAAAGTAAAATAAAATATTTATATTTATTTATAACATATACATAACGTATATAAAATATAAATATTCACAATAGTGGCAACACAATCACAATTTGTTCTAAACAAATGAATGTTGCAAGATAACAAAAGTTCACACACAGGTGTTTCATCTTTGTTGTAGTTGGGGTCCTGATGATGACGGGAGGACCGTTGATGGACCACACCCTCTGGGAAAGGTAATCATTCCAGCTGGTGCTGTTTATTGGGGTGTAATTTGGGTTAATGAGTTTAAAAAAATGGGCAGATCCTCAGACTATTGTCAGTCATATATATATATATATGTGTGTGTGTGTGTGTGTGTGTGTGTGTGTGTGTGTGTGTGTGTGTGTGTGTGTGTGTGTGTGTGTCAGTGTCAGAGCACTGCAGTGGTGCTTAAGGCTTTATTTATTCGAGGTACCCAGAGTAAACCAACACAGACACAGGGAGGACATAGAGGTTTTGCACATAAAGGACCGAGAGAGAGGTAGAAACAAATGTCAGCGGTTAATAAGTACCAGTGAGGAAGGGAATTTGAATGAAATGAAGAGTTTGCGAAACCCAGAACGGCAATTTATTACTGTACCTGAGCCTGAGCAGTGTTTCCGTTACGTCCTCATTCCCCTTCTTCCTCGTTTATCCTTTCATACGAGCAAGTGTTTATCTCCTTGTTTTCCAGCATGCTCCTCAGGCACATACCTGTCAGTGACCCACTTATGCTTTGTCTCTGAACTTAAAAAACATTTTTATGTACAGAATCCCTGTCTCAGAGAACTATGCCCTGGTGGATGTGTCAGCACCGTTTATTCTCACAAACAAAGCCTGCCTTGGTGGGTTTGCAGCTTTTTCTATTATTATCGTTTCTCTCTTGTGCGATTCGATCTTGCACGACGTTCACACTGCAGGTAAAAGTGGCCCAGTTCTGTTTTTTAATACAGGTACGCGCCACTTAACGAGCCCATTTACGTTCTGTGAGTCAGCTCTTGGATGGATCTTGACCGGACATTACCATAGTCACCTTGCCTTATTATGCTGCTGTAATGTAAATATGAAGACTATTTTCATAAGACGACTGTGCAGAGCATACATAAATGTGACAGAAATACAGCTGAAAATGTAATAGGAAGGCTAAACTGTTGTAAATGTGCTAAATCGTTTTGTAATTTTATGAAAATTCACAACAATTATAGAAAATGGGTACTGTACTGTACTTTTGAATCACATAACAGATCGGGATGATGGAAGTGATACTTTTGTATGACTGAAGACAAAAATACATTTATAGACAGCATTACGAACAGCGCGGAAGATCAGCCAGATAAAACCGAGACTCGGCGAGAGAATGTGAACCAGTTTATTTTACGTGCGTGTGTGTGTGTGTGTGTGTGTGTGTAACGTGAACATCTTGTATAAATTTCAAAATGAAATATCGCAACATAAAACATCCCCTACTTTTTGTGAGCACTTAGTTAGGTGGTTAGAGAGAATGTAGAGGAAATTCAGGCAACTAACAAAGAAGTACTACTTACAATAGGACGGGCACATACACTTATGAGCACCATTTACAGTGAGGTACAAATAAATAACAATGTGCTCCACACAAAACCTCTCTAAACACATCAACCGAGTAAGAACAGGCTCTAGTGAACCGTGATCTAACGAGCAAGCGAGCACACGTCTGGTGAGGTAGTAACTTACTCACACAAATGAATGCCAGACCGTACACTCTTATCTTCTGCCTCTGTCTGCGGATCCACAGTGTCGATTGGTTGCTGAGATGATCAGCTGCTTAAAGCCGTACCATACCGACCCATTTGGGTTAGGGGAGCCAAAAATGCATTGGTAGTGATTGCAGGTCGTTCTACATATTTTTATTGCAGTGTAAATGTGGGCTATGTGACCTCAGTGTGCAGAGACAGGTCGGAATTCAAGTAATCTTCGAAATCCTCGCGCTCAGCTTCTTGGGGTAGCCTGCAATCAGACATGAGCATGTAATGAATGTCTTTGCAAAACTGAAGGACAACCAACGAGAACTTGGCAATGGCAAAACTGTTAGCCAGAAAACCCAAACATTACATTCTCTACGTCGTGTGTGTAATGCTTTGCACAAATTGGATATAGTTAAGCATTGACATTCGAAAGTGTTCAGATTCTTTGTCATTGTAACAGGTCCAACAAAAATCAGTAAGTAGCAGCCAAAAAGCTTGCGTAAAAATGAAAAGGTAATTCCCAATGGCAGTGGAATATTTCACTTGTTCCAGTGTGACATGTGACATGGCTATTTCATTTCATATGCATTCAAAGCTCTAACAGCGGTTGGGTAGAAACTCTTTCCCAGTCTGTGTCCTTGTTTTAATGGCCCTGTACCATCTGACTGATGGCTCAAACAGAGAATGGCCAGGGTGGACAAAGCCCGTAAGGACAGAATTGGCTCTCCTTACACAGTGCTAGCCATGAAGATTCTCTGGTTCTAAGGTTCTTATCGTTCCTGGCTCTGGTTTCACATCTAGGCAGATCTCTAGTCAGACTCGGCAAAAAGCTTCAAAATAATCTCATCACTCAAATTCAGCCATTTATCAGACTTTCATACTCGGACGCTCTTGCATAATGACCCAACAGCGGCAGCTGGGCAGTGGTGGGATCTGCAGTTCAAGACACTTACTGGGGTACAAAGAATTTAGAGAGGCACAGCTGTACCCCGTGCATAAAAATTTGCTTTTTAAAACACCAAATAGATCAAATAAAAGCGATTAAAAACTAAAGTTGGCGTTACTCTGCCATGGATAGGAAATCGAGACCAAATTGACACAGACTTTGATTTGCTTTCATGTGATTTGGTGGTCTAATATGTACTTTTAGTCTGTTCTAAAGCAAGTGACAAACACAGAGCTGTGAGCCATCATTACCTCGTCTGCAACATGGCTGACATTTTTAAAAAGGTATTTGCTGTTGTCTGTTCATCAAAGAAGAAAAACATGTGCTTTTGGAAGGTTGTTTGGGGCATTATGGGAAATGTAGTGAATTTGTGGTGTGTCCTGGAGTTTTAATTTACTTTTTACCACCATAATTTCAGGAGGGCACAGGAACATTTTACTGAGGCAGGTGGTTGTGATGACGGCCCTGCGGCCAAGCTTTCACAGGGGTCCTGTTTTTCTTTGTCATTTACTAGACTTTCTTTTCCAGAGCAACAAACAGCTGCTGCAGTTTTACAAGAGCGCTGCTCCATGACAGCAGAGGCAGAGTTGGGTTCAGGGTGGGATCCTGAACCTACTGCTCCATAGTACCCAGTAGACAATCACTAGCTCATTGTTTTGGCTGCAAATTTGACTTTGCTATTATTTTCTTATGTAACATCTAGAACAGGTTGATGAACGCTGGCTACTGTACGCTCTGAGAGCGTGTCTGGCGTCTTCATGTTCTTCTGCCCATGCTTGTCACTTCCAGCTTGACCTGCTCAGTCCAGCGTTGGCTACAAACCCACATCGGTTGTGCAGGAAATCAAATTTGGGCTATTTTTATTTTACCTGTGAACATAGCCTTGGCAAGCTTTTACTTCAGTCTCGGTTATGTACCATTACCGTCTACCGAACTTCACCTACCCCTTCGCTTCCCATCAGTCTCTGAGAACAAGTAATGCAGCAAGAGCAAATGGAAAATTCTCTTCCTCTTGCCATGTTCTCTCAGAAGGATAATTATTCAAGAGAACAGAAAGGAAATGGTACCACCTCAAACTGGGGACTGGTAGCCGCTCAGCAAAATTGTGACGCGATCTGCCCTCACCCAGCCATTATCTCGCATTCACATGCCCACATACTGAAGTGTGTCACCTTTGCATACTGTGTAATTATGATTCTGCCTGCGGTTGCCTTTTGGGATGTTTCAAAGAAAGAAAAGACGAGGATAATGCTTTGCAGTCCTACTACTCTTAAGGATAATCATTTTTCCCTTCAGGGTTATGTCGTTTCTTTGAGCTTTTATGTTAGTAGTTGTTTTTAGATTCGTTTTTGGCAATACACGATATGGACAAAAGTATTGAGACACCTACATGTTACACCTACAGCAGCTCTTATCAGATCCCGTTCTAAATCCATAAGTATTAATACAAAGGCAGTCCAACTCTGCCACTACAACAGCTTCCACTATTATGGGAAGGTTTTCTGTAAGATTTGGAACCGTGTCTGTGTTCATTTTGGCCCATTCATTCACCATCCAGCCAGAAAATCATGCTGTAAGGTCAGGCATCCACTCTGGATGAAAGAGCCTGGCTAACGGTCTCCGTTCTGGTTCATCCCAAAGGTGCTCCATGGAATTGAGGTCAGACCTCTGTGTGGGCCAGCCAGCTTCTCTACAACAAACTGACCCCAAATGCCTTCGAGGACCTTGCTTTGTGCACTGAGGAACAGTCCTGCTGGAACAGAAAAGTGCCTTTCCCAAACAGTTCCCATAAATTTAGAAGCATGCAAATGTCCAGATGCTCCAGAATTTCTTGGGTTTTTTGAAAACCCATTTATTGCGCACTTACTTCGAGTAAACCCCAACCCCAATTCTCTTTCTCGGTCTCTCTCTAAAAAAAAAAAAAAAAAAAACATAACCGTTTCATAAGTGTATTCTTGTTTACATTCCTGATTATTAGGAACAGATTGTTACTGATGTCTTAAAGCACTTTTGTGAGTTGCTCTGGATGATGCCAAGTAATGGAAATGCTGAAGCATTAAGATTTGGAACCGAGCCGCTATGCCCCCCCTAAAAACAATCATGGCATTATCCCTCCTCCACCATACATTACAGTTGGCCCAAACCCAGACTCATCCATTACATAGAGAAGCATGACTCGTCACACCACAGAACATGTCTCCTCTGCTCCGGAGTCCATTGACTGCATGCTTTACACCATTTCATCTGACACTTGTCATTGTGCTTGGTGATACAAGGCTTGCGTGCAGAGGCTCAGCCATCGAAAGCCGTACCATGAGACAGTTTTTGTGCTGATGTTCATGTTGGAACGCTGCAGTTACTCAGTCAGCAGAGCATTGGTGACTTTTACACATTGAATGTCTAGTAGGAAAGAAAATTCACAAACTGCCAATGTGTTCCAGGACCACTCTGAGCTCTTTAGAACGACCCATACTTTCCCAAATGTTTGTAAAAGGCAGCCTGTATGGCAGAGTGCTTGATTTTATACACGTGTGGCAATAGTGAAATGGCACGGTTTGGCTGTGGGTTCTGTTCTTGAACTTTAATTGCTAACGTTTTCTCACACATTCAGTGGACGCTTTGAGGTGTTTAAACAGCTGTAATAACCTTGATTCCTGTAGCGTTGTTACAATTCATTTTCTTTCCCTTTTTTTCCAGTTCCTCTGAGAAGTCCCTTCCCTGGAGACAAGCAGGTAAAGTCTACACGTTTGTTCTTCTAAATAAATAGTATTCAAGTGTAACTTTGGAGCTCTGACCTCTTTAAAGATCTAAGCCAGCACCTAATCATTTAGAGTTTGAATTGCAATAGTTCAGGTTGCTTTCCTCCTCAGATCTTTTTTTTTAATACGCTCAGGATTGTGGAACTGTAAGATTTAATCATCAGTCAGTCAAATTTGAAACCATGTATAGACTGACTAAAAACAACATTGATTTTTTTTTTTGTTACAACAAAGAAGTAATGACCTTTGTGACTTTAACAAAGGACAAATTATGGCCAGACAAGGGGTCAAAGCACCTCCAAAAGAATGCAGGTCCGCGGTGACGAGGAGCACCAGACGGTGGTCTTAGGAGGGACAAAGTACATATGTTCAAGTGATACAGAGGTGCTACTGTGCTAATATGGCTCCCTGCCGAGTATGGGACTGCCTAGGTTCTGGAACTGCCAGACCAGTCAGACTACTAACCATGCTGACCCCTGACCACCATCAAAAGCAAGTGTGATGCTCGGACTGCTCTGATGTTCTGCTCAAGAAACCCAAGGTCTGGACTTTCATATGGATCATTTCAGTTCATTTAAAATATGACACCAATGTAAACATTGGTACTGCTCAGGTTAAATGTTTATTTATTAATTTTTTTTTTACTTGAGTGAATGTGAACCTGTTTATATAGTTATAGGTTAGAGAGAATATACAGGTAATGGGGATTAAACAAAAAGTACTACTCACAATAGGACAAGAACAAACACCTAAAAACGCAGCTCATTACAAATAAAAACAATCACGGGTAACATGCGCAAAAAAGTCTCTAAACACATCAACAGTTAGAACCGTCTGTAGTTCAAATGTGAGCTAACCAGCAAGCGAGCACCTGAGCGTTGAGGTAATTTTACATAATGGATTGATAATACTTAAACACCTTTGCACATTGATTTGAAAAGCGGTGCATACCTGTATTTAAGATCGATATGTGCAGGCAGATTTCCGTGAGATTACTGAGATAGAGCTGGAGTAAAGATTAGGCAGGGATTTTAAAGACTCCTGTCTTCTAAGGTTCTCCGTTTAGGCAGAATTGAAAGAGCTTTACTTGGATTTCCCTTTTAGTAAAGGTCAATAATTAATTAAGATCCATAACTGCATGCATTCGGGAGATGCACAATAACCACGGCATATAGAACTGTCACTTCAGAAGACGTATGTAGAATATTTGGACTGAAAGAGTAAATGAGGACGTTACCCCAAAATGAGGGTAAGCGACAATAATACTACTACTACTACTACTACTACTAATAATAATAATAATACGTTATACTTATCTAGTGCCTTACACAAACCCAAGGTTGCTTTACAATAGGATTTCATAATCAACAGTAACAGTTACGGGTAAAGATGAAGAGGTCAAATAAAAATGCAATAGAAAAAGAGGTTTTGAAGTCAGAAATAGACGTAGTAGAGCACATGGAAAGAAGAAGAAGAGTTCCAGAGTAAAGGGGCAGCAACACTAAACGAGCAACAACCCATGGTTCTCAGTCTAGACCTAAAGACTAGCATTGGCTGATCTGCGGCTCCTGGCTGGATAATACCAACGTAGGACGTCAGAAAGGTAAACAGGACCTATCCGGTGAAGAGCCTTATGTCAGAAGAATGACGTTTGTAGCGAATACGCAGAGTAATCGGGAGCCAGTGAAGCGGCTCTAAAACAGGGGCCATGTGCTCACGCCGTGCCAGCTAGAATCCTAGCAGCTGAATTTGGGACTGTTGCACTGAAGGCAGCTCAGTGACCTAGATGGTAGCCCGTACAGGAGGGAGTTACAATATTTCAGAAGTGAGGGAACAAATGCATGGACAAGCGTCTCTGCAGGAGAAGTGGACGATAGGGGGTGGATACGTGAGGTTTAGTATTTGCACGTCTTTACGGTTAAGTGCAGCAAAAAGAGCTACAATTTGGATTGTCCTAATGCAGACATTTTCTTCAAAGGGGTTTATATTGAATTTGTGCATTAAGATGCATAAAATGGATGCAGTACATTAGCATTAGTAGCACTCCATTGCTTCTCTTCTGCTGCGTTTTATAAATCATAAGTACTGATGTGGGCCCGTGCACTGACTAATGCTCTCTAATAGCACTTCTGTATTATCACCCAAACTCACATTTGCTCAGAATTGGCTAATTACAGTAAATACACTCTTTACGTAGTCATGAGTCTTAATGATTGCTATACATTGCGCAGTCCCTTTGTTATTCAACATTGTTAACCATTGTTAAATGTATTACGCAGCCAAAAGTATGTGGACTCCCAAATTATATCCAGCACAGACTTTTTGTAGTAAGGACTATGAAACCTTATAAACATATAAAGGACGGTGGAAGATCCAGCCCTGTTGCCCTTGCGATTGGCCCACGGCCCACGTTTCCATATAGAATAGTTCTGTTTCTGTCAGAGCCAGCAGCGTAGTTAGCTCAGAGCGATGAATTACAGGCTGTCAGCAATAAAGCAGAATGACAGACCGAGAGCCATTAGGACATTCACGATAGGCCGATGTGGATGAAATGGGATTTGTGGTGTCCTGGCGGTAATGAAGTGCTGTTGTAGACTTAACCGTGGTTCCAGTTCACCATAGAAAGCAGCATTATGTCAGGTCATAAATGAGAACTCGGTTCCAGCAACGCAATATCGTTATGCGCCTAGTGAATCAATAATTAAAATTCCCATTCGGATGCATTTTTCATGAGGCTTTCATGAAGTGTTTTTAGAATTTATACCCTTTAAAAAATTTAAATGTGTGGATGTAATAAGACACGTTAATACTCTGGGTTGTGCTTTGTGTGTCGTCGATGTGGCAGCGTGTTTGCTTTGCCTGAGCGAGACCCTTAGAGGCCGCATCCTTAGGAGGCTGAATTTGAAGACCAATTGCGTCAGGACGGCACGACTAGGCCGTCCCATTTCAAAGGCTAATTCGCATGCGGCCGAGTAACGCTCCCTTTTCCATGGTAACGAAGGATCTAGCGGATGTATCCCCCGCCAGCCAATACATACTGTGGTTCATTGCATGCTTATTTCAATTCAGACTTCACCCGTATACACAGCCTATGAGGGGCATGGTTTCATAGACCGCGTCCTTGTCCCCTGAAATTGAACGCAGCTCCTGAACTGGAAATTGCTTGCATCGTTTAAGATTGTATCTGTTAAAAGTCCCTCTGGGTCAGAGCAGCAGCTCCCTCAGTCCTGCAACTACCAACCTGTTCCTCAATACGTTATGAATTTCATTACAGATATTGAACACTCTACAAACACACACACTCAGATAGACATACATATACATAAGATC
>JAYJMA010063091.1:0-10537 GCA_036873895.1 Parotocinclus cabessadecuia
CGTGCAATGTTTAAGTAATAACTTCTATAAATAATTAAGCAGGTGGGTAGCACTGCTGCCTCACAGCAAAAAGGTTCAATACCAGGGTGGAATGGCCTGGGTCCTTTCTGTGTGGAATCTGCAGATCGTGTCTATGTGGGTTTACTCTGGGTACTCCGGTTTCCTTCCACAGTCCAAGGACATGCATGTTAGGTTAATTGCTGTCTAATTAATTCATTAAGCAGACGATAATGGATGGACGGATAAATAATTAAGTAATAATGAAATAAATAAATAACTAAATAGTTAATATTTTAAGTAAATTTCTTACACAAAAATAAAAAATAAAATATTAGCTCAACCTTGATGGGTAAAATAAAACTTCTCTTCTTGTTGCCTCATATTAACATTCACTTTGTTCACTTTCTTAGTCGTTTGATCATGGACAGGGTCATGGGCAATTTACTTAGCCTACCTGGTAGCGTATAGGGTGCAAGACAAGAACAACTCCGGGCACCAATTCATCTAGGGCAAAAATACTCACACATTAGAGGCACTATGAAAACAACCAATGAAACTAGCATTCATGTACACTGCTCACAAATATGTAGGGATATTTCAAAATGAATATGAATCGATTAAAAAAAGCTTTTGATTTTATGTAATTATACAAGATAATCAGAAAAGCTAATGAAAAGTCAAAGAAAGTTGTTTGATAATGCAAATGAGGTGCAAACTCAATTATCATGATTGAGTACCACGTGACATATTCATGGGGGTGAACAGAAACTGGACGAGAGTGCCACACATTGAAATGCCGATTCACTCTACCTGGGATGGAACCCAGGACCTTCTTGCTGTAAGTGCTCATGGTAACATATAATAGCTAATCTAAAGAGGGTACATGTTGGATATGCTTCTATTTTTATTCCTGGGCAAGGAAATAATTGAATGTATCATATTTTCTATGAGCTCTATCAACAGTTTAAGCAAGAATTTTGTGTTGTTTATTAACAAGTTCAGACATGAAATAGAGAACAACTGTTACTGAGCCAAAGTAGCAATGGGGTCACTGTTTCATACCTTGGCGGCTAGCAATGGCTGGCATGAGCCGATGTTTAAAATTGCCTTCTGAATGTGATTTAACTGAAATTTGCAGGAAGAGATGGCATGTGAAGATAACTAGTTTTCACTCTGTTAGTAAATTTAGATGTAAGTATGGATCGGTAACCTCGTCCCTTCTAGAAACTCCCACAAAGCACATTTCACAAGGATTTAAGATAATTCAGTTAAACTAAGAGTCCATGGGGTTAAACTAAGTTGGCTGGTCATGAGAAGAAAAAGTCAAATAAATGCTCTGTGTGTGCACTGTGTTATTAAAGGTTGTCTCCATGCAGACTGCCCGAAGCAACAGACAAAGGAGAAGTCACAGGTGAGACAAGCTATTTTCCTACTTCAAATAAACAAGAATGCATTTGCCAGTAAGTACTTCATAGGGTTCAAAAGCTCTCTTTCTTACAGCCCTGATTGACTCAGGTGCTTCAGGGGACTTTACGGATGTCAGCCTGGCTAAACAACTTCGCATACCACTCACTCGCTGCAATTCCAACTTTAACATTACACCAGTGGATTGTTTTTCTGGAAAATGGAAAAGAAACTGAGGGCTCTATTTCCTCTTAAAGTACAACCCCATATCAGAAAATGTTGAAATGGGGATGAAAAATGCAAATAGAAAAACAGTGTCTTACATTTATTTTGACTTTTATTTCATATCAGACAGTATGAACCCAGGATATTTTATGCTTTTTTTCTGGTCAACTTCATGATATTTGTTAATAAACATCCATTTTTGCATTTCAGGCTTGCAACACATGCCAACGAGTGATTATATTCATGACTTGAAACAAAATTCATATCCATGAAAGTGTGAGTCTTTGGGGAAAACATATGGGTAGATGTGCAATTGTTGAAATATTTTAAAACAATGTTCCCTAAAGAAAGACTTAAAAATATTTGCATATTCCTTCTTCTTCGGTGCATAATATGGAATCTGGAGGAATTATTCGATTCTCTGATCCCTCAGACGGTACTGCATGAAGGGCTATCATTTATCAATACCACATGGGCAAGGGATTACTTTAGCAAACATTTGTCAAGCATTATAAGTTGGCCCAGAGGCCGGCCTGAAATGCAAGAATGGGTGTTCATTAACAAATAAAATGAAGTTGAACAGAGAAAGGAAGAAAAAAATTGTGTTCATGTTGTCTACAATGAAATCACACCACCCAGAATAAACCCACACAAAGACAGAGGAAACATCAAAACTCTAGACAGAACCCAGGCCACTCCACCTGGGATCAGACCCAGGACTTTCTTGCTGTGAGTGCTACTCACCAAGCCACTCGACTTTTCACTGTACTAAAAACTCAAATTTAGATATATTACTCAACTTCTATGCCACAAAGCTTTGACACACCTAGTGATAGAAAAGAAAATTACAGTTCTGAAGGCAGAAAACAACATGGTGACGTTTAAATGTTTCACAAATGTCATGGGAATGGAACATACCTGTCCATGTAAATTGTTGTCACCCTAAGCATGCACATTGTGGCCCAGTGTCTGCTTATTCAAACTAGTATGTGAGTTTAGGCCATTCTTAAACATGTTAGATCCCTAAAGACCCTGGTTCCTTCATTATAGACCTTCCAGCTTTCGTTGGGAAAAACCAATATCTTTATGATAATTGACTGATTTCCAAAGTCATGCTAACTAATCCTTCTCCCGGAGCTCCAAATTGCTATAGAAACTGCAGAAGTAAAATTCAGGAGTCAGAACAAAATATTTCAAGGAAATATATAACAATATACAAAGAGCTATACAAAATCAGGGTTAAAATAACAGTACAGGTTTTATTATTACATATATATATATAAATAAATACATTACTAAGCCTGGGGCTTACTGAGCTAATAGCAACGCATTGGATGTGAGTAGCTCTGAATAATTATGTCAGTTGTGTGATTGCCAGAAATTATGAAGATGAATGTTTTATCATGACAAGTCTCACACCAATTTTTTTACATGATACTTTAAGGTTTGATTTCTTTCATATACTGGTATGTGCCAAATTCATATACCTTAAATCTTAAAAAAATATACATTACATCTCAAACATTATAATAAACTAAACCAATATGTATTTTTACACTGGATGTTGCAGGCGTGAACAGTTGGTTACCCCAACAGCCAATCAATTGCAGATCCACGAGAAGATGAAGGGGGGTAAAGTTTATGTCATCCAATAGCTCACTACCCAACTAATCATGTGCTCATTTGCTTGCTATCTCACGTTTGGAGTAGAAACGTTGTTGATGTGTTTAGAAACCTTCGTGTTCTGGCTGATCTCCTGTGTTATTCTTAATACTGTCTATAAATACACTTTTGGATTCCATCAAACAAAAGTATCAGGTCCATCCTACTGTCCTCTATTACAGGGACAAACAAATAAAAAAACCCTGCAAAACATGTAGCAACAATATAAATACTTTTGCCTTAACATAAATAGTTCTTGTTAGTGAATTAATTAAAGAATGTGGTACCTTGGCACAGTGTGCTTTTCATTAGCCTATACCCACTGTAATAATACAAGAATTATTAGTATGAAGACAAATAATTAACACTGCAGCTCAGTGTTCAAAAGCATGAGGAAAGAACCGTTATCAAACTACTCACAAAGTGAAAGCAGTTTCTGTTAGTATTTTGCAAAATGCGAGTCATGTAAGAATGCCAATTAATTGCTGGTAAGAACAACTTTACCTTGAAATGAGCTGTCTAGTTGCCAGATTTGTTGCCTGCACTGTAAAGAAAATCTATATGCTTCTTGAAATTTGCTAAGAAAATATAATGTTTTTTTCCTCTAATTAGAACATGTAGCTGAATTTTCTCCTCTCATTGTATTATTAAAACTATATATTTTATGCCTTGTTAAGGCACCGTGAACACATCATCATTCACCACTGTAATGTGAATTGTGGTTACATGCTTAAAATAATGTAGTTCTTTATATTTTTAAGGTGTAGAGGGAGCTGGAACTGGCCTTGTTTTGGTGGTGGGTGCAAAGGGTGGATTGGAAGCTAGACACATTATACCCATTACATTTGACTAGACTACACCACTGGAAGAATGATATTGGATATTGTAATTTGACACTAGTCTGTATGCAGTAAAGGGATGTTACATTATAACCTGACAATGCTGTCAGACTTCTTATGATAGGCATAAAAACTCTTATGATAATGTTTTGTACCTTTTCCACTACAACATAAATGCGTAAAACCTTCGAATGCGTAAAACCATTTAAATGTCCTGCTCTTTCCCTCTCCTGTTGCTCTCAGTTGCTGATTTAAATTTATACTCTGCTATCCTCTGAGGAAGGCCTGAGCTGCTACATTGTGTTTCACTGGGACTACTCACAGCCTTTGTCCGCAAATCAATCAAAAGACATTGGTTCCCTTACCAGTGCACACAATTAGCCACTCTGTGACACCTGTACTCTTTATTGAACATATATCACTCTCTCTTTAAATAGTTCTACTTCTACAGATTCCAAACAAAACAATCCGGTTTGTTTGGGGCCCATTGTGCAAAAACATTAAAAAGCTATTTGTTCAGACAGGCTATCACTTGGCCTTTTGCCAGCATCTGTCCTCATGTGGGATTGTTAGAGCTGTGAAAAGGTTAAAGGGGAGGCACAGATGAGCCACAGTACTACAAAGTGTTATACCATTAAAATTAGAATTAGGTACACTCAAATTTGATAATAATATATGAAATATATGCAGGTCTGCAAATGTCACAAGCTGCAGAATCAGCTATTTAAAGAGTTATAATTATAAAAAAAAATAACCTAGCTTAAAAAAAAAATCTACTTTCACAAAAAGGGAAATATATTTGCTATTAGCTATTTGGTGCCTTGCTGTTTAATTGTTAATGGGTTTGCTTGTTCACAATAGGTGATCTTGATAAGGTAAAATACAATTAATCATCTCCTAGGTAGTTGGGCTCTTGATAAATTATAGACACTGCTGGATTAAAAATTGCCAAACGGCTGTATTGAATGGTATCTGTATATATATGCATTGTCAGTTTCTTTTTAGTAGATTCCATTTTAAATTTCTGAAGAGGTTTCTGCATTTAATGTTAATGCATTGTCAAAATATTATGAACTTTTATCAAGTTGAATAATTAAATTGAAGCCTTTTATGGCCTGTCAATGTAACCTCAAGCAATAACATCCTGATTGGCTAGGATATAATTATTTATTATATAATAATATTATATATAATGGAATATTTTATTATAATATTATTATTTCTGTTAATTTTGGATGCATTTTAGTGTATGAGCTGAGTTAGAGTGGGATGGGGAAATGAACGAGAAGATCTGTTGTTATAATTACAGGGTTGCCTCTAACCTGATCTTTTACTCCTGTGTGTCTTCTGACCAGGAGGCAGTTCAAAGTCAGATGTGATTATGAATGATTCTTTCCTTCATTTTCCTTGTCAAACCCAATCACATTAAATGGGTATTATTATCTGTCAGACACATAGGGAGAGATAAGGGTTAAGCCTTGCAGTTCGTTTTTTGCCATGTGACAATACATTGACCTTGTGTAATCACACATTTAATTTTTTTTTTGTCTTCCTTCCAACAATGTTGACATTAGAAAAGAATGGAGATGTATGAAGGGTAATTATCTGTTTGCCATGGCAGCAAGTAATGTTTCTTGAGGGTTGCCCAAAGTTAGTCTTACTCCAATTTCTTTGATTGATCGCTTAGATCTGCTTTTTTTACTCGGATGTAGGTCAACTTTCCTCCAAACTTCTGATCCCAGGAATATAAATGACGATCATGGTTTTATTTACTTCACAGGCAATTAAACGGTGTGCTTTTCAATAAGGTTGTCAAAGACAAGTGGAATGTGACATACAAGGGCACTACAAGTATTGTGTCTTACAGACAGTACTGCATGCCTGCATTTAAACAATCAAATGATAAACCAATATCAATCAATGTATTCCACAAAGGATATTACTAGGCTTAATATTAATTTATGTTTACAGTCTGAATACTGTCTGAATTTCTTCTATAATGCATGGACTTTTAATCCTCAAACCTGCTTTTAGAACCACTAAAGAAAACCACCACATTTTGAATAATTGAAAGTAACAGGCTTTTAAATGTACTGGAAAAAGATTTCCCTATAGACGATAACATATGTAACATCAAATTAGTGTTAAGCATACAATAAAGAATGGTGGCATTGTGGCTTGGTGGGTAGCACTGTCACTTCACAGTTCTAGATCCCAAGTGGTCTGGGTCCTCTGCGTCGGTTGTTCCTGTGTCCGCATGGTTTTGGGTGCTCTGGTTTGCTCCCACAGTCCAGTGATATGCTTGTTAGGTTAATCGGTGTCTCAGTTGTGTGAGTGTATTTGCACTATGATGGATTGGTGCCCTGTCTAGGGATGTTACTGCCTCGCTCCCGATGCTACCGGCTAGGCACCGGTTTTTCCACGACTCTGTCTAGGATCAAGCAGTTAAAAAACTTAATGAAAGATAATACAATATACAAGCTGATTATGTAAAAAGCCAATGAAAGTAGGCATTTTAAATATTTTCTTATTTGTAGTATAATGCTGTGTCAGGCCACATGACACAAACCAGTTTTATCACATCCCTGCTGTGTATTTCCCCTGAGGTCCATGTGTTGTGATTAAGGGCTTTTCCATTAGCCAGTTGATTTAAGCACCTCAAAACACAAGAGAACTCATTAATTAATGCAAGAAATGCATTAATTCAAACATAGTTGAGAGGAACGTTTTTCACAGTCCTACAAAATTTACTAAGTAGCTGGTAATTAGCTGGAAGAATGAAAACTAGTTTACATTAAAACCTGAGTAATTTCGTATAAATAATACTCCTTTTTAGACAGAATATAATTGGGCCAGTCACATTAGATATTACTTGATAAATTTGCCACTTATTATTTTCTTATTCTTTGGTACCATTTTTCCCAGATATTTATAAATTGTTGTAAAAAGTTCTAAAACTCAGAGTTTTCCCATGTCACTCAAGCTTGTCCGATGGATTTCATATGATTATAGACCTTCAGGCTCAGTCCCTCTAGAACGCTAAATGGAAAGCAAAGTCTAACATTGCTTTTATTTCATTCTGCTTCATCTGAGCTGTTCTCTTCCTCCAAGGCCATATTTATAACCCAGCTCTTTTCACTTATCGTTTCTGCTGAATTATTTATCCCTACAAACCACATTAATGGTGGTATACATCTCCACTGAATGGGGCTGGAGAGAAAACTGCTTATTTATGTTTATTACAGAGGAAGCGGGAGTCTCAAATGAAAATGAAAGAGGGGATAAAGTAATGTGAATGAGGGAGGATGGAGAAACTACACGATCTCATGGGTTTGCAAGCTGCTATGTCCTGTGGCTATCCTGAAGAACAAGCGTTTCAGACAGTGTTGCAGTTTGCAAGTGCCAGTACTGTCAGCCCTAGGAATGGGAGAAGGAAGCGTGAAAATGGAAAGAAAAAAACAAGACATGGATGTCAACATGACAGAAAGAATAGGAAGGAAATCTGTCTGTGTTTATAAAGGTGGAAGGGCCATTGCTACAGTTGATGCCATCAGTAGCAATTCTTTGTGTGTGTGTTTGGGAAATTGGACCCTGTGAACAGAGTATGTGTATGTGGCCTATAAATTATATAGCTGGGAAAAGGAAAGGTTAACCAACAACCGATGCATTGTTCTTACATCTAACTGATGTAAGAAGACTTACATTATGGATATGTTTGTCCATGAGAAATGTATGTTATGTGATCATGAACTATGATCTATGAAGTAGGATTATATTATATTATATTCTAATTCATATGTTAGATAGAAAATTAAATATAAATAAAAAATCATCAGTCAAACACACAAGAAAGTCTTTCCCATGACCTGGTGACAAGTCTCTTAAATGGGGAGTGACGGCAAGGATAAAAGGATCGACCAGATTCTGGCATAGCGTAGAATGAAGGTTGAAATGAAGATCTGAACCAGGAACTGGAAATACAACCTGTATTCACCATACACACACATCCATACCTAACACATGCTATTCAGTATACTAGTTCCTAAAATGCAGTATTGGTGACTTTCCAAACTTCCCATGTATACTCATTCAATTCATTCAATATCTACCGTGTAAATCACAAGGGGTCGCGGGCCAGCTGGTACATTCGGCAACTCTGGGCCTAAGGGCAGGGACAACCCTAGATGGGGTCCCAATCCATCGTAGGGCACTCACACACAGCCAAACACTAAGAGCCACTTTCGGCATATCAGTTAACCTAACACGCATGTCTTTGGACTGTGGGAGGAAACTGGAGTACCTGGAGCAAACCCACGCAGACACGGGGAGGACATGCAGACTCCACACAGAAAGGACCCAGGCCACTCCACCCTGAACCCAGGACCTTCTTGCCTCTAGTGCTGCCCCCATGTACACTGATCATAGAAAATAGTGGATACTTCATTATGGGAGATTGAATTTTGAAGTACACCCTAATTTTTCAGAGTATACATTGTGATATTTTTGTCTTATTTCAGAATAAACTGTGTGATTTTTCTACACTGCTCTAACTCAATAAGCTTCATTCTAACTAGTCACAAGGCTGATGTTGTTTGTATTCTAGCCTACTTCAATATGATATAATGTACGATAAAGTAACAACTTATGTAAACACAAGGACAGAAAAATGTGTTAGTATGCATATACAGTATATGCATGTAATGAATCTACAATAAAAAAAGAAAAATACAGCAATAATAAAAGCAGTGGCTATGATGATAATGTGTAATAAATATGAAATATAGAATAAGCAGTTCAGATTATTATAATTTAAAGTATGCTTGATTTGGGATGCTGTCACATGTGGAAAAGGAAGTTGCATGGCAGGAGTGACGAGCACTGGGAAATGTAGCAAGGAAATTTGTGGTCATGGTAGTTTACAGTATTACATGTGTACACATGATGTAGTGCACACATAGTAAACTCCTCAATTTGTCAGGATGTATCTACCATAATTCTGTATTCCGTTTTATGGTGGACTTTATGGTTGTACTTACTTTCTGGATTTTGTTTTTATGTTGATTTGGGTGAGATGGCATATACCGCTCACATTTGTCTTATAAATTTGTTGATTATGCAACACAGCTATTTTTTTCTGTTACATATAAGAAGATTTTTTTTATAGAGGCAGCTGATGTTCCATGTTTGTACCACCATGTTTGAAGCCACAAAATGCAGAGCAAAAATATTTGGTAAAACCAGACTTCACCATAGCCTCTGTATTAGAGAAAACAGTGAATAATGTTGACCGTGTGACCGCTGCCACCAGTAAGCTGATACAGCCATAGTCAATGTGATTTTGACTGGCAGCCGCATTCATGTAAACACTAGGATTTGCACTGGAGAAAACTACTGGCATGTCACGTGAGAAAGGATGCAAAACGGACACCAGACAACAAAAAAGTGAGACTACATCCATTTTTAGGCTGTAAATCATTTGATAAAGTTTGAGATGCCGCTCTTCTTGTATTACTGAATATACAGTTCCATTAAATATAAGAGTTGGCTGTTGGTGTAGTGTGCTTTCAGTTTCATTAAGGTCTGATGTTAGGTTTTAAAAATATTTTCTCCAGTGTGTATGCATTCATATTTAGTAGTATTCAAAATGTATCCATGTTGGGATAAACAATGGTTAGGTTGTGCAAGAGAAATAGTTTGAATAAGAAAATGTTGGGAAATGTCAGGTCAAGTCATAGTCAGTATATGAAACAGTACATATATTTTAAAAACCACATTTAATTGCACATTTAAGGCCTTGCCACTACTGACTGACAGAGGCTGTTGATAAGGCTTAGCTAATTAGAGTCTAGCTTAAATATCTACAGTATAACCCTGCACATTCTTACTGCTCCCTTAACTTGAAAGCTGTACTGGAGGTGTACAGGTACCCAGAAAAGAATGTGAGAGAAGAATGTGTTTAATAGGCTGTCCACTTCACATGCAAGTGGTCAGTGTATTAAACAGTGCAGGAAAACTGTAAATCTGAATTGTGTTCTTTTTCTTGCTTGCATTATGTTTAACCTATAGAATCTTTTATTTTGTTTGCAACAGGGGGTGGCACTGTAGCATAGCGATCAGCTTGGTTGCCTCCCAGCTCCAGGGTTCCAGGTTTGCATGTCCGTCCGTGTTTATATGGGTTTACTCTAAATGGAAACCACTATAGGAACAGTTCAAAGGCATGCATCAAATTGATAAATTGGGCCAAACCTGAATATATATATATTTACACTCATGTTTGTGTTGCCAGCAGTTTAAACATTATTAGACATACGTTATTGTGAGGGATACAGCAAGTTACACTGTTATGCAAGCTGTGGATTAAGTACTTAATATTTTGAAATATTATTGAAAAAAATAGATAATAAAAA
>JAYJMA010063102.1:0-10536 GCA_036873895.1 Parotocinclus cabessadecuia
AGAGAGAGAGAGAGAGAGAGAGAGAGAGAGAGAGAGAGAGATAGAGAGAGAGAGAGATAGAGAGAGATTTTATTAATTGATGCCCCCCTTTTTTAGGCGATGAGTACTAGATTATAGACTGATTATGTTTAGGATTGTTATAAGTTTGAACGTTCTCCGTCTTGCTTGGACCCAGTATTTCAAGAATTGTGTTTATATTAAAACAATCCAATATAAACTGTAATCGTCTGAAAATGTGTTATTAACAACATTTAATGAGTCTCAGACGTCATCGTTGAGTTTTGAGAACAAGAGTGTATGGAGTTAATGGAGAACGGCCAGAGAATGGATCAAGGTGACAGAAAGACTATGGTACCACTGATAATGATAATCTCTACGGTTGTGGTGGGCAGGAAAGCATCTCATTTTGCATTATCACATTGTTAGTAATTATTAGAACATGTTATGACTGATCATATGGGCGCTGAATGAAAAAGTGAGTGTAAATGCAATTTGTAGGCCTGAGGAAACTGGCATCGATTTAAGACCAGTTAACTTTTATTTAAGTAAAACTCAGCATAATTTAAGTGTTTGTTACCCAATCACACATGATTTCTCATGTTCACCTGCACTCTGCAGAAGTAGTTGGTTGCAGGAAGGAGGCCCTTCAGCTCATGGCTAGTTGCGGCTCCACTGTAGATCACCTGCATGCTCCCTTCAGCTGCTCCCCATTCCAGTCGGTATTCTGTCACTGCTGCTCCATTACAAGACGGTGCCTGGAACACGGTGGAAAGTTTTAAAAGCTGAAAATGCGACCCTATGTAAAGTAGGTGAACCTTGCTAGTTCTTACTTACTTCCCAACTGACCACAGCACAAGAAGGTGATTTGCAAACAATATGAGGATGACGACATTGCTCAGGCGCTCCTGGTCCTGTAGTTACCTCGGTACGCTCAGAGAATGGTCCATACTGTCAATAAAACCAGTAAACACAAGAGAAGAACTAAGGAACCTCTTTTAAAACCAGTGTGGCTTCAATTTTATGAAAAAAAAAAGGATTGTGCCACTGTTCGATTAGATATACCCTTTTTTTGCAGTGGTATAACGACCATACATAATTACTGTATTTTTCAGTCTCTTTATTAGAATACTAAAAAAAAATTTATGCCAAGTTAACCCAAGACCTGCCATGAAAGACAACTCATGTAGCCACAGTATGTCCTGCACACACTGCTGTGTTGTTAGTGTCCCTCTTATCGCTAATTTGGGTGACTGACTGTCTGCTGGGGTGGTGTGTCAATACGCAACAGAGGCATGATTGAGGCACTCACCATGAGGCCACCATACTAACCCGAATCAGAACCAAGATTTGATGCTAAAAACAACACGGTCCCAGTCCATACAGTCCAGGTTTCTTGCTCATGACAAAGCTGTAAACGAAGGTTGTGGTGGCCATTTGTCAATGGCGGGACATAGGCGCCATGACACCAAATTTGCTCCTGCTAAGCATCTGGAACCGTAGCCTCAGAGAGCCTTTTTTACGTCTTCTGACATGACCAAGTGTCTAATCAGACTACAACTGTAATCATTTACATACCCCATGGAGACCTAACACCATGCTGAGATTTGCAGCAATCTGACTTTTCTATCTGGGTGCTTTAGTATTGTTTTGTAAACATGGTACTTATACCGTTGCTATAACAATGATTCTAATATTGGCACAACACTGTAAGCATACTGAAATGTATCAGAAAAGGGATTAAAAAACAGTCCTTAACCTTTAATCCTTTGGATGACTAATGTTAAGTGTGAAATGTGAAGCGAAGTCAAAAGCGGCTTTATCATCCTGGTCCTCAGTTTAGCCATTTTATCTCTAGGTATTCATTATTAAGTGGTGTGTAGGTGGTGTTTGAGCTGCTTACACCAGCTTTGTTGGCTGCTCTCATGCGGAAGCCATAGGTTCTTCCAGGCAGTAAGTTGTACACAGTGCAGTCTAGCTCAGAGCCCTGATACACCTCTCTGGCCTCCTCAGCCTGGGGAATAAACATCTCCAAGCTGTAAGCACAAACAGCACTCCCACCATCCACCTGAGGAGGAGCTGGCACAGAATCGCTAGTGTTAGACACACAAACATGCTGAAAACGAAAAGACAAATAAGCAAAAATATACTGCAATCTTACTCCAGCGAAGTTGCACCTCTCTGGCTTTAGGCTTGCCCACTACTCTGGGAGGTTGACACTGGCCGGGGTGAACAGCTGGAATCTGAACCTGCAGAGCGTCTGAGAACTTAAAAGACCCAGAAAAACACAAAATAGAGTCAAAAGGTGTTCGAGCTCCTATTATTTAAAATTTTGATTTTTATCAGACAACTTGATACTTGAAACGGGAAATGCAGTAATCCTTCTTATAACACTAGTTAATACAAATACAGTATAAAATAGTAATGTACTTTATGACCCTGCCTAGGTGAAAGCCGTAACATTAAAGACTATGGTATGATAGACCTGATACTTTTGGATATAGTATGAATTGCAGACAATTACACAGAATGACGAACTCCTGCTCTAAAACTGTAATTCCTGCATCTACTAGTGGATTTGCACCTCTGACTGGCTGCTGAGATGACCAGATGATTTCAGTTAAGACGGACATTCTCTTTCTTATCCGCTTATTCCTTGGTCAAGGCTGCGGGAAAGCCGATGCCTAGCCAGGCACAAAGCAGGAACAACCCTAGACAAGGCAGCTTCACTTGCCATCGAACCCAGGACCTATTTGCAGTGAGGCGACAGTGCTACCCACCCATGAGTCTACATGCTGCCCGATTTAAATTTCCTTAATATTATAATTTATTACAAGTTCTTGGTTGTTAAAGCAACCATTGCTTATTATTAATACTACTTCATGTGCATGGCTATCAGTCATATTAAAACCCAGCAATGTTGAATGTTCATCTGACTTTTTCAAGCATTTGCCCCAATAATATTTAGATTTACAGTTAGTCAATCAACAGACACTTTAATTCAGAGTAACATACAACAACTCATACAATCTTACAAAGTACAAACCAAGCATTTGTGAGTTAATGGTCTTGCTTTAAAAGCCTAACAGTGGCAGTGTTGCAGTGCTTGGGGCTGTATACCTGGGCTTTCTCATTCATAGTTGAGTTTGTTTACTTCACATACTGGAAAGGTATTCAGCAATATTTTTTGCAGACATCAGCATGAAGAAGCAGCAGACTGAAGCCTGCCTGAATGAATATCTGAATAGCTGCTCTGTGCTATGTGAGAGCCAGATGCAGTAACATGCAGAATCCAGCTCATCGTGCTCACTTCCAGTGCTGTAGGAACCAGGTTTGTTTGCTTGTTACTTTATGCATAATTTCCTGTCACCATCAGCAGCTATTTGTAACAATAGCAAGTTTATAACACTATTGTGAGTCGCTCTAGATAAGGGTGATAAGGTGGGGGGTTGGCATAAACACACAGGTGGAGTTTGAGATGGGGATGGAAAAAGAAATCCGTCAAGACCAGAATCAGCAATCAGTGCAATGCTCAAGGGATTAGGAGATGTGCAAAAGTCTAAGGCCACAGTTAGATGTGTTGTTTTAGCAATGGTATAATGACCATATAAAACACATTTGCCACTTGGATTTGGACGTTTATCATGCTGTGGTTTATTGGCTGTTACCCTTCCCAAAAGACCATGCCTGATCAAGCTCCATTGGACTGCAGTTCAGCATGCTGCTATTGCTCAAGTGTAAGGGGAGAATAATTTTTTTTTTTTTTTATCCTGTGTTCTTGTTTGTATTTTAATAAAAATAACCATATTTGGTAATTATACCATTGCTAAAACCATTCTATATCTAATCTAATGGTGGCCTAAGACTTTTGCACTGTGTGGTCTTGGAGAAATAGGAGTAGTAATGCCGGTAAAGCTTACTGCTGCTACAAACTGGGAAACCAGAGAAGCACATCAAAATTTCAACAGATGGAAGACTCAGCAGTTGCAGGAGGACAGAAGTAGAAAGCTGTATTTTTTTGTGCGTGTTTGTACGTCTTCATGTTTTAATCAACTCTGCAAACATCGGTAATGGAGTTCAACCTGGTTTGATTAAATGTGTTTGTATGTCTTTACCGGGCTTTGGCCTCCTTTGCTGAAGCAGCACACTCGAGCTTTGTACGACCCACCTGGCTTCAGACCATCACACACACAGTCCATAGCAGAACCCCTGTAGACCTGTTCCCAAGAGGAGCCTGAAAAACAAGCACACACATTAATCACAATACCATTGTAGAGGCAGTGTCTGCACAGCCACAATAATACAAATTGCCCAATAACATACCATGTTGTCCGTCTGTTAGTTCTACCATGTACTCTGTCACATCTGAACCACCACCATCTTTCGGAGAATCTGTTGGAATACAACGAGATCAAACAACGCATGCTCTAATTTGCATTTAGACAGCTATGCTGTTATACAGTGCGGCATACAACCATTTCAAATTTCCGTTATAAATCAAAGCATTTGTGGATTAGGAGGCTTGCTCAGTTGTCTAACAGTGGCAGCTTGAAACTTCTGATTCATAGTTCAGTACCTTAACTGCTGCACCCTCTCAGGCTCTAATACAATAAGTTCACAGCCAGTCTTAACACTCACCCCAGGTCAGGCGGAAGCTGGTGGGATGTGGTTTTCCCTTAACAGAGGGTTTACAGGGGCAGCTGGGCCGATCAGGTGCTGTGGTAAACTCTGCCACAGGACTCGGGTTACTTTTCCCTTCCGTATTATATGCAGCAACCTGACAACACACAGAACCCAAAACATAATTCAAAACATAATTTATGATTTTCATTGCGTTAATATAATGTGACACATGAAAACAGCTAATTCAATGATGACACTGCTTTTACTACTTGAACCTGACAAAAGGGCAAAACATTGCTACACAAATACTGTAGTAATTCAAGGTCTGGTGAGATTTTTTTTAGTAAAGCAATTTACTAAATTATATATATAATATAAATATATATGCAAAAACAAATAAAATAATAAAAAAAACGCTACAAATACAGGCATACCATGTTTACCTGATAAAACATCAGTTCACTCTCATGCCTGAGGTCTTAAAAATTCTAAAAGAATATTTAAATTTGTCTTATATACATCTAATTCATGTCTGAAGAACACAAACCCTAAGTCGTGTAAAAATTTATTAGTTTTGCACAGAAATAGCCGTCCAAATTAACATCCATCCGATAACACACCTATTCACTGTAACGTCCTAGGTCTTAAGTCACACGAATAGCAATAATTTAGACAGCAGCCCAAATTACTTTACCCAATTTTAACTTATTTTATTTAACATTTTAATGGACCAGATAAAGAATGATCAGAGCTTTATATGCATTATTTATTATGGGACCATGTCTGCCTTATTTTGCATGGTCAGAGACCTTCACACTTTGTCAGCTTTATGTACCGACTCGACAGACTTACTTTCTCTCTCTTGCCTAACTGCATCGTTCGAGGTGTCCAATCTCCCAACACTTGTGCCATGTCTCCCTCACTCTTTTAGATTCATTGTCAGCACAAATAACCAGGACGTTCAAACTTTGCCCTGGTTTCTTATTCTGTGACTCCATTACTGGACTTTCAAGTTCCTTGTTACTTGATTTTATATTCATAGGAAATTAATGTTCCTTGCCTAAAAAGTTTGTTCATGCATACGTGTAAGTACGCAAAGCAAGTTCTTTTCTTAGGGAATAAAACTAAGCAGTAAAATATCCTCTTCAGACTCAGTTAGTTCAGTTATAAACTTCATAGTGACTCAAAGTATAACTCAAAATATAGCTTGCAAAGGCAAAATGAAGACAGTCAGAAGACACCATTCAATTCAAATCACACTACACTCAATTTTCAATTCAATTTTGCTTCGTTCACATTTCCCAGGTTTAATTTTGTCATTTGGCTTATTGGATGGATTGTATGGTGGGAAATTACAAATCCAGAATTTATTCCTGCAACAACAAGATTAATTCTGTGAAACTGTGTAAAGCACATGACTGTAAAGCAGTGCTGTGTAACTCGAACTGGTCAAGCTATTATCACAGTTTCTATATTTTAGCAAAGCAAAGTTTCCAGGCATGATTTAATGGGGAAAAGAGGGAAATGCTCTTAAGAACATATAGCCTAATCATAGGATTCCATATGCTGTAAGAAAGACCTATGAATTAAAAAAACATCATGCTGCTACGCCATTATAATTATATATTATTATACACTTCAGTACTTCACTCACTGTACACTCAGTGACTCACATAATGTAACTGGACCTATAAGGGTGGAGAGTTGCTCAGCAGGTAATGAGAGTGTCTCATCAGCTTCCTGCCAAGAGCTCTGATCACATTAATACACTGTTGTCTTTGGAAATATGGCAGCAATCAGATTTCCCCTGACAACATGAGAACGACGGCTTATCTGAACACTTTCTCTACTAAACAGTAGTCACACATTCATGTTACAAGACGCCATGCTTGATATGTCAGTCATTATTCATGGGGTAACTGCCTGTCCTTTGTAACATATTGTCAGTTATGTAGCAAGCTAAACCGAATGCTCACAGCTGCTGGCTATAAGTTTGTTCTTGTAAAATCACATTTTGGAAAACCTCTCATTCCCCTCAATGATCCAACTGCATTAACAGTATATACAATCTATCGAATGATGTATTAAAAGAGGAAAAAACGAACTAAAACAACAAACTGCCTATTTCTACATTTAGCATAGGAGAGTATGAGAGAGTATTGTAGTATATAGTGCTTGCCCAAGGAAAACTTGTACCATAACATTCAGACTACAGTGCATTTAAGTGCATTATCAAATTCCTATTCCAAAGTCAAAATATCATAAATCATATCTCTATAAAACAGGGATTAACTGTACATGATGGAGAAAACCATGCTTACCCTGAACCTGTATTTGGTGCTCCTGTGCAGATTCTTTACTGTGCATGTGAGCATTTCACCGTCATAACAGGGTTGGAACCCATAACCCTGCACAACCATAGAAAAAGCATTCCATTAGCAGTCATCCTACACCTATTGTACATACGTATTGTTTGTGCTCTCTTAAAAGTACCAGCTCAATAAGCATATCACATCTCTGTGTGTGTGTGTGTGTGTGTGTGTGTGTGTGTGTGTGTGTGTGTGTGTGTGTGTGTGTGTGTGCGCGTGCGCGTTCAGTCCATTATCTAAGCCTGAAAGCAACTGTTAATTTTACTAAACTAAAATGATAACGTCGACAGATCACAACATTCACATTCCAGTCTCGCGTCACGTCACCTGAGCAAAGTGGGCGGAGCCAAGCCCGCCTGATTCCCTGATCACTCCTGAGCCCTACTTTCGGTGTCCGTGCTAAGCCCCGCCTCCTGCAGGGCGTCCGCCTCCATGGCCTGCTCGTACTGGGCGCCGTCCACATGCAGGCCGGGGTCGGTCACCTCGGTCACGACGTAATGCGTCCCCTCGTCGTTGACGATCACCTGAGTTAGCCCCTCCCTCATCATCAGCTGGCTGGCGGCGTACTGCAGCACCTCCTGGTGGGTGTGCCCCAAAACCTGCACGACTTCTTCATAGACCTGGACCGCCTCCTGCCCCGGCCCTTGCTGATCTCCGGGCGAGCCGCCGTCTTGCCGGGCTGCGCCGTCCTGCTGGTCGAGCTCCGACACGGAGCACAACAGAGCGTCGAGCGCCGTGGACCCGGGCCCGGCGCTCTCGTGCTCCGCCCCCTGGGCCGTCTGTGCCACCCCGGGATCGACCAGCACGTAGTTTTTGGGTATGTAGGGGACGACGCGGCCGTCCTGCGTGACCTGGAGCAGTTCGCCGTTCACCGGCGACGACATGGCGAGCGTCTGGAGCGTGGCGGCGGCCGATTCCTCCAGCTCGGCCTTCTCCTGCTCCGCCCCCTGGAGCTCTTCGTCGTCGCCGTATCCTTGGATGATGATCACCTGCTGCAGGGTTTCGGCACCTAAACGGCCCTCTTCGGCTGCGAAAGGGGCGTCGGCCTCCACATAAGCCGATCCTTGACCCTTCAGCCGACACTCGAACGACTTGGACACGATCCCTGCGGGGGATCACACACACACACACACACGCGCACACGAGCTCATGTCATGCTGTGCAAAAGTCTTAGGCCACCTTTTGGTTATTTAGACATACCGACCATTTATGACAGATCGTTCACGACGGGACCCAAAAAAATGGATGCGTCCCCGTGTTTTAATCTTTCCTCCTGACCCTGGGGGCCTGTGTGGTTTCTTGGGCGCTACCCCAAAACGTACGTACGTTTTTTTCGAAAAACAAAAAGTGTAAGGGGAGATCACACGAAATACCCCAGCCTCTTTTAATAGCGCATGCAAAGATCCGGTATTTTCTGCTTGCCTTCTAAGAGAGAGACTGAGAAATAATTCTCTATGGTCGTTAGAATGCGGTTAAACCAATATCGATTCTAACTGTGGCCTAATACTTTTGCTCAGGGCCGTGTCGCAGCATCTCATGCCGTTCCCCTAACAACCTATTGAGCGTAAAAACGGTTGGACTTGGCAACCCTGGATTTAAAGTCAATCACGACGGGGTGCGTATGGGTCTAATACCACGCCGGGTCACGTCCTCCCGCGAGGTTATCGGCGGATTTGGCAACCCTGAACCAGTTTGTAGTCGGGTGTCCCCAAATGCGCAGAAATTCATGGGTCGGATTCGGAAAAGGATCAGGTTTTCAGCGGTCAGGGGACCGAGCTTTGATCTCAAGGTGTTTGGGAGTCACATTTCAGCCAGATCCAATCTGATCGAATCCAATCCGACCTAATAGGGCTTGACGGGTCATAGGCGCGGAGCACAAAGCGAGAGCCGCCGTTCACCCTGAGTGACAGAAAGGCTCTGCTTTTTGTTTTTTTTTAAAAAGAAAAGCAAGCAACAAACAGACGACAGACGCCAACCCGAGCCTGTCGAGCTGTCAATCAAACAGACTGTCGCTGATGCGCGTTAGACGGACGGATCCGCCAGACAAAGCGGCCGATAACGGGGGAGCTGTGATACCTGCGTGCAGGTAGGCCAGGTCGGGGTTCTCGATGTCCTGATGCTCTTCTTTCAGGTGGTTGCGGAACTCGGACGGCGTGTTGGTGCAGTAGTCGCAGCGAGGACAGTTATACATCATCACCCCCTCGTGCTTCCCCGTGTGCAGGATGTGCTTACGGATGTTCTCGGCACAGTTCGATCTGACAGACACAGAGACGTTTGTGTGGCAGGACTACACTTTAGAGCAGGCTCTCGCGTACACAAGGGCCACTCCGGGCGCGAGGGCGGGAACAACCCCAGTCACGCGCCAAGGGCCACTTTTGAGACGCCGATTCACCTAGCGCGCGCGCGCGTCTTTGCGCTGTGGGAGGAAACCGGAGTACCCGGAGTAAACCCAGATCCGGGACCTTCTCGCCCTGGGGGCGGCGGTGATACCCCACCGAGCCCCCGTGCCCACCCTACGGCTTTTATAGTCCTTATTTTATTATACGCTTAAAAAAAAATAATAATAAAATTTAAAAAAAAAAGATTTATCCTCTAAGCTGCCCTTTTTCAGTCTCGGACCTCCCTTTCTTTCCCTTCTACATGACGTTTAGGGACTTTCTCCTTGCCACTGTCACCCCAGGCTCGCTGAGCTTCGTTAGTTCTGCTAAAGGAGACGATCATCTAGAACGGTGACGCTGATTTGAGAGACAACGATCCGCTGTATTTAAAAAAAATAAATAAATAAATTTAAAAAAAAAGCCTGCATTCGTAACTCAAACAAATGAATTTAATTATGATTATATTGTTGATATAATATATATTAGATATTAGATAAATATTATATTAAGGCAGCACTGGGGCTCGGTGGGGTCCCGGCTCCTCCCCGTGTCTCTGCGTGGGTTTACTCCTGGTACTCCGGGTTCCTCCTCCAGCCCAAAGACGTGCATGTCAGGCTAATCGGTGTCTCTAAATTGGCCCTTAGTGTGTCACTGTGTGTGTGTGTGTGTGTGCCCTACGACGGATTGGCGCCCCGTCTAGGGTTGTTCCTGCCAGTGCGGCCAGAGTTGCTGGGCGGGCACCGGCTGGGAAATAAGCGTAATAAGCTTATGGTCATTAAAGGATGTTTTATATTGTGTATTCTATTTATAGGTTGCCAAAAAGTCGGGGTCCCAGCATTATACCAGCGCCACCGCTAGACAAAAGTACCGAACAGCATCAAATCCCGTTCGACCACCCGAGACGGAAGTACCCCAAAGAGTACGCTGAAGGTCAGAGGGTCTCGGTGTAGGAGCTGTTTTTGACGTTACCGGTAGTCACACCAGGGGCAGCGGTACGGTTTCTCTCCCGTGTGAACTCGTTTGTGTCGGGTCAGATGGGACTGAGTGGTGGAGGCAAAACTGCACAGGTCACACCGGAAGGGACGCTCACCTGCACGCACGCGCGCACACACACACACACACACACACACACACACACACACACACACACACACACACACACACACACA
>JAYJMA010063113.1:0-10535 GCA_036873895.1 Parotocinclus cabessadecuia
TTCCTATTTGATTGTAGAACCAGGGAGGCTGGTAGAACATTGCAATATGCGATAACGAAAGGTGATATCTTGGATTAATGTCATATAGAGCAGTTTTCTGTTCCCAAACAACAATCTGTTCTTTCGGGTTTAATACGACCAAAACATCTTCATATTACAGTGGTTGAAATTTAACTTGAAAGAATTGCGTCACTTAAGTTTACCCTTTATATTAAGCCAAAGTACAGTTGTGTTTTCCAGTCTCACCTGAATAAGGTGTGACTCGTTTCTTTCGTTTCTCGTTTGACAGTTTTTGAATGTCACTGTTGCTTCTGGCTGCTCATTTGGGATGTTTAGTTTTCGTTAAGTTGTTAAGTACTACATAATAATATAACAAAAAGACTAAACCAACAGTAAAAATGAACCCTCTTTGTGCTGTAGGAGAGCCCTGGCCGGCAGGTTGAGTGTTAGCCATGCAGCGTACTGCAAACCAAACATCCAGTACTTTGCAACTGGTGGCAACCGACATGACCGATATCATGGAGAACCTAGACACCCGTGAGCTTGACATCGGAGACGGAGAGGACGTGTTTGAAGGGCATGATGCTAATAGTCCAGGTAAGAGGAATTATGGTTCGTGGACATGCAGTTGAGGGTTATCCATGAAAACAAAGCTCAGCACTGAGTTCTGTTAAAAAACCAAGCACTTGTGCTTTGTGTAACCAGCGATTTAGGCATTTGTGTTAATCTGTTGTTGCAGAAATTCGCATCCCCTTCTCTGCTGTATACAAAACGACAAACTTGAAAGAGACGGATGTTCAAGTCTTTCTCACATCACTTCCCATCACTGCCAAAATCCTGGAGGTGGAACGTTTTGCATGCGCACAGGATCGCTTCAGCGTCACCAACCAGAGGAGCGTCTCTAAGGTTAGGACCCCATTTGGTTTGTTACCAATCGCCTTTGATTTCCCTTTACCATTGCTTTAAGTTCTCTTATCATGGAGGTCTAAGATCAGTTGTTCAGGCAACATACTGCCGCACGAAGGAAGGGGAATATAGAGTGCATTTAGAGACACTTAATAATACGATAGCTGCAGAAAATCAATATTTTGTCAGTAATCCATTTTACAGTTTACATGCACTTGGGTAATCCGCTAATGATTCAAACTCGAGTAATTAAAAAATGAACATTTTTAGATCTTCCGGTATATACTGCAATTGATAGTCTCCCCCAAAGTGTTTGGTAGCCATTTCACAGATGCGTTTCATTCAAGGGTTGCCAGATGTGATTAAACAAGCAACCAGGTCTGTGGAAACAAGCCCAAAAGCGGCACAGTTTCTGGCAACTATGCTTGCTTCTGCTAAATGCTTCCAATGCAGCTCTGCACTCTGGGTTACATTTGTGTACATGCACAGGCTAAGGAAACCGCTTGAAATCAGAGTGATATGCAGAATGATATACATACACAAAGAAATTCAGTTACTGAGATCAAATCCAACTAGACCTTAATCCGATCTAAGAAACTGGAGGATTCTGTTTATAGAACCACTTGAATAATCTGATAGATGGCAAAATAAGATTGTAACATTAAATGCATTCCTAGAGAAGGAGCAGTGCAGGATGAGGGCTACACGATAAGAGGCTTCACCCTCTTTGGAAGAGGCAGAGGTCCTTTTTTTCCAGATTCTGGTTCATGTGACATACCTGCATCCTAACTGCATTGCTCCTGTGCCGTCCTGTTATTTCATTCTGTAATGCCTGGCTTATCCCAGAACGTATTGTTCAGCTGCTGTAGGTGTGAATGTTTTTTTTATAATCACATGGCCACACATATATTTCTATATATATGTACTTATATATGAAAGCCTCTCGGCGTCGATTCTAAATGAGTTTTGAGGCGACAGTTCTGTTCTTGGGTTTGGAAAGTTACCATGGAAATCTAACCAGAAGAACTCTCACACACCGTTCTATCTTTAATGTTTCTTGTATCAAGTAGTGAGGTTCACTGGTCTTGAAAAAGCTTAAAGATTTTTAAGATTCACACCATCCCCCGCCTGCCGCACATGTTATGCAAGAGAAGGCGTCTGGACATCAAATGTGCGAGCTACTGCCCGAATCACAGCTATAAAAATAGTCATGCCACAGTTTGTTGTGCTGTAAGACTACAGTATAAGATTATTTCTCCTAATCTAATGACAGTGGTATGTAATGGATGTTTTGTTTTGTTTATGGTATCAGATACAAAAAGCGCCTTTATCTGTACAGAAGTATTAAATACCAAGATGAAACAGCATTCGACTACACCAGGCATAACTGAATCCTAATACTCTTACTATGGTTTAATTATAGCATCATCAAACGGGTTAAAAACAGACATTCATAAAGCTGGTCTTGACAACATTGCTAGGGATTTACAGGTGACTTTTGGTTCACTCTCGCCGAGTTAATGCTTTTAATAGAAACCCGTGTATTGTTTTTTAATCCCAATGTCCGATGTTTCTAACTTCGTCAGTCCTCCTGTTTTTGAGTCTGCAATAGTGCTAAAGTCAGACAGATTTTGTCTTTTCAGGAATCTGAAACAATTACTCATGCATGCGTGTTTTCGTGTTTGGATTATTGATCCTTGTGTCACCTACTTAGAAGGACATTGTACATTTAGAATCACAGAATTTTACAGAAATACACATTTCTAGTCCCCCAGTTACACTGATGTGGTCGCGGTGCGTTGTTGGGCGTGTTGGGCTAGTACGAACGAGTCGGACACAGCAGTTCCAATGGAGGTTTTTTTTAAACACCCCTGTGTCACTGCTGGACTGGAAATTGCCTGCTAACCAAAAATGTCCAGCCACCAGCATCCCGTGGGCAATGATGGATTAAAAGATGACTCTAACAACAGATAAGCTACTCTCTCTGACTGTACACATACAAGTTGGAGCAACATGGTAGCTGTGTCTAATAGAGTGTCCACAATGGAGAGAACACACCGTTTGAAAACTCCAGCAGCACTACTGTGTCTGATCAGCTCGCCCACCACATCAGTGCTGAGAATGATCCACCACTCAAATAGTACCTGATCTGTGACGGTCCAGACCATTCGAGAAGAGAATAAAGGGGAATAAAGTATGTGGAGAACAGATGGACTACAGTGGAACTGATTAAATGGGTAATTAATGTACAAACAAGGTGGTGTCTGTCTGTTAAAGGCGAGTGTCTTTTCTATTCGGATATCTCTTAGTTATATTTTTCCAGTTCGATTTTTGTCCTGAAGAATTTGATTTAAGTAACATTAACTAATCAGTTAAATTTATCCTTGTTGTTTATCAAGTTTTTCCTTATTAATCAGTGTTTGCTGCTGTATTTACTGATGTTGCACTATCATTGAACGAAATAAAACTGGAAGTCTACTTGACTGATGTTTTTCAAAATAATTGTTTGTACAGTTTTATTGCTGAATTCCGCTTTATCGTACAGGCAGGTCATTAGCACTTATGTTAAGTTGAATATGAAGATCTGACTTCTCCTACCTGTTAGAGTAATCAACTTATGAAAGGGCGAGTTTAAATAATAATGGTTGTCACTGAGAGATTAATATTGATATTTTAATAAGCTGTCTAAAATCACTTTTTTCACCAGATGCTTCCTGCAGTTTTCAGGATGGAGTTGAGGCATGGGAATTTTACATGGATAGTAAAAAGAAAAGAGAAGCATTTCATGGAGCTGCATAGGGAGTTACGAGCTTACAAGACCTTCCTAAAGATTCCTATACCCACTCGGACGTGAGTTCAATCAAATTTCAGTTTGTTTCCGTCATGTCTATTCCGTTTGTCTTATTTCTCTTTGTCCTAATTTTTTTCCCCACACACCAGTCATACAGAGCGAAGACAAACTGTCAGACACACTCGTCAGATGCCCACTCTACCACGAGGAGGTGGAGATGAACTAGCCAGGGAGGAACAAGTATCCAGCCGGAAAGTGGGTTTGAATCACATAAATACATGAGTCATTTTAATCATAAAGGACAATAAAAATGGTTGTATCTGGCACTAGTCTAGTGTAACTGGGCCACTGACGGTCTCAATGGGGACGGACCGTCCTTAAAATTAAGAATATATCAGGTATACAGGTCATTCAGTTTCACCTCCGGGCAGCTGCAATGACAGAACGAATGAGTGCATCTGTATGAAGCCCACAGTAAAACAGAACGACAGCCATACATTCTGGAGACAAAACAAAATGCTATGTACACATCATGGGAACAATAGAAATTTGGATCCAAGCTTCAGTAATAGGAAATACAGTCATAAACCAATGAACTGAGGCTGAGGTCGGCAAATAGTTTGTGTCAGCTTACCTCAACTTTTAACTTAAACAATTTTCTTTCTCTTCCCATTTACCAACAATCTACATTATCTCAAACTCTTTTTTAACGCATATGAGATATGTTTAGTAACTTCTGCCTTTCTCCTGGCTTCAATCAGCTGTCTTGCTTCATTTGAGGCATGTCAACCCCATGTAACTGATTTACCTCAGCACTTCTGTGTTTTCTACATGATTAACTCGAAGCATGGCAGATGCAGCAGCCACATATGCACATAAATAATAGATTCACTTAAGCTGGCCTATATGAGCATCACCAAAAATAACACTGACCAACAGAACCAAATTAGTCATGGTGCAAGAAATCGGTTCATCTTTAGACTTCTTAACGTGGATATAACGATATATCATATAATCGATTTGTCATTTCGCCCAGTGTTGTTTAGCTTCAACTCTTAATTATTACTTCTGTGTTTGCTCGCTCTCGCTTTCATTTCAAAACTGATCCATTCAGGATTTTCTGTTTTTTGAGAGTTTGGGAAAAATGGTGTCCAGACTTTGGGATATGACCAGAAGATGTAAAAACTGTATCAACAGAGCTAGCATTGCCTGCCAGAGATGACGTAATTGCTGGGGGGTCTGAACTATATCTACATTACATTTATATTTATTCATTTATTAATACTCCTATTCAGAGTGACTTACAACTGAACTCCCCCAAGGTACAGTCTAAGCAATTGTGGGTTAGTCTTAAGGGATTGGGAGTCTTTCTTAAGGGGCTTTGCTGGGACCCTGGTCTCTATGGTCAGTGGTCTGGTATCTAATCCGAGTCACAGGACAACTCCTCAGAATTCAAACCTCGGCTTGGTCAAGCCACCCGTGTTGAGCCTTTGAGCAAGACTAATTGTAAATCACTCTGCATAAGGGTGTCTGCTAAATCCTGTAAATGTAAGTGAAAATAAAAAAGAAATGCCAGAAGGTCGCTTCAAAGGAAGTAGCCAAATTTGTGTGTCGGTTGCAACAAGTTTATAGACCGTGGACAAATCTGAACAGACAGGAACTTGAGTAAGTGTGGGTCAAATGCATTGCTTAATGACAGGTCTTGCTTCCAGATGTAATGAAAGGGAAATTGTTACATATGTGCATTTACAGAACATTCATTTCAGTCAGTATCAGCAATATACAGCTGATAAAATCATACAATGTAACATAGGAGTGTGTGTCCGCTAATAGTAATAGTAATGGCTCTCGGTGCGAATCTCAGCTAAAATCTGCTGCCTCGTTGTTTTTTATTTTTTTATTTTTTTATTTTTCCCACATATATTCTTAGTGCAAATTAGTCACCACAGGTCCTAAAAAGTTTAGCGATTACAGTCGACCAAAAGGAAAACAGTGAGAGCCACGATGGCGCCTGACAGTGGTATTGACGTATCTGATTAGGCTATATTCTAGTTTATTTCATATAATTATAGTTTTTATTTACTGGCCTGTGTTTATTTCTGTAGTGTAAATACAATACGACTTCATTAATGCATAGAATACCTTATACAGTGTGGATTTTCTCCGGATCTGGAACGGATTGATTCAGTTTCTTGTTTGATTGATTTCAGTTTTCTTAAGCAGAGTTGTTCATTAGAGACCTATGACACCTGTATTTAACGCCATAGCTATTGTATATAAGGCACCACTGTTACTCAAATAACTAGAAAACCATGAAAAATCAAAAATAAGTCATGTTTTACTACAGAGCCCTCGAACTAAATTGTGCATCCAGCTAGTGAAAGAATAATCCAAAAATCTAACAGTTGTTAAGCCATATTCATACCTACTGTTGTAAGTAAGTAGTCAAGCCAAGTAGATTTTTTTTTTTTTTCGTCTGGGGGTGTTTGAATAGGGACCTTCACTCCCATGGTAGAATTCCCTTTTCCTTCTACACTTATCTTAGTAACGTGTCTCTTTTAACAGCGGCAACTGGAGGATTACTTGAACAAGCTGCTAAAAATGCCGTTATATCGGAACTACCACGCTACAGTGAGTCCTGTCTTTGGATTTGTATTTCTTTCAATCATTACCCCTTATTTCTTCTTATATTTAATAAACACATAATTTTTCTGCTCTTATTTCTGGTCTTAGATGGAGTTCATTGACGTTAGTCCGTTGTCATTCATTCATGATTTGGGACCCAAAGGCTTGTAAGTACCTTTTCGAGCTCATTGACTATTAAAGAACAACTAGGCTTGGGCCAATAAGTAATCAAATTTTGATAATTGATTATCTCCTGAAGAATTGTCAGGATGACAAAATTATCTGTCACGGAGTCTTCTAACGTAGCATACATCTTAAATAAATACAATATGGCCTCATTGGCATCTGGAATAGCTTCTAATATAAAAAAATGGTTTTGATGATTGCAATATTAACTTTATGACAGTAGCATGTAGACCTTTGCTTTGAATCAACAAATGATTTACTATCTGTATTAAATTTATTTAACCCTGTTGGTGGAGATTACATTTGTTAAATCAAGGCTGTTTGCATTTCACTCGTACCGTGCTTAATTAATAAAGGATATGATATATGAGCCGATATATATATATATGAGCCAAGGGAGCACGTTTGGGGTTTGGTCATACTTTGTGTGTTCATTATGTGTCTTCCTGTTGCTTCGCATTTAATTTGATTTAATAAGTTTTAGCCTTTTATCGCCCAGGGCTACGTAATTCATTATTGACTAATTTTTGTTCTCACTCTCGGTTTTCTTTTCAGAGAGGGCATGGTTTACAAAAGGTCAGGCGGCCGTCGTATTCCTGGACTCAACTGCTGCGGCCAAGGCAAAATATGCTACCGCTGGTCAAAACGGTTAGTTAGAGTTCTAATGTACTGCCTACCTTGTTACGTCTGCACATGTCCGTATTAACATTCATTGTCTTCTCCCAAATCACAAAAATATTCGGTTTGAGATTTTTCTTGGAATTTGTTGTGTTTTAAATCTGTTGTTTATGATGTTAAGTTTCCAACACAAACAACACAGCATTTTTATGAGCTTTTAAATCTTTAGAATCCTTATTGCTAAGTGTACGTTTAAAGCTGAGGTCAGAGTAAACCTTCCATGGTTCAGGTAACAGGACATGGTCGATCAAAGATGTTCACTGCATGTGCTCAGCGTCATTTATAGGTGCAGGAGTGCTGCCAGCATTGCTGCAGAGGTTAAATGGTTGGGGTGGGGGGCGTCAGCCTGTCAGTGCTATATAGGATATAGGAATGAGATTGTGTGCGTTATCAATGTCATTTGAATAAAACATTAATATACGGGCACATTTGGAGAAGCTTTGTTGTGTGATAAACACGTTTAAAACTAAAAGAAGCAAATATTCCCCACCAAACGCGGAGGCTGACCAGCCATGCTTTGCACTTGGAATCCAGAGAAATCCAGAGTTCCGAGATAGGCAGCATAACTCATCAGTTCAGGAACGTGTGCCATGGCTTGCTTAACTGTTGTATGATAAACCTGTTGTAGGATGAACACTGTTCTTTCAACTCTTTGCCTGTGGAAAAACTGGACGTTCCAAGATGGAACGTTTTGTCATTGCCAAAAATCCAGGTTGTTACTTTCCATAAACTGTGTGCACAGACTTCGAGGTTTACTGAGTATTACTAACATCGTTAGCATAGCTCTGCAAAAATGACAACCCTTTTCACGTTGTGCATTCTGTTGTTAGTTTATTCTTTGTCTGCGTCATTATGATTGCCACCATGCTCTCTTTAGATGGTTGGTGGTAAAGGATTCCTTCCTTCTCTACATGAAGCCTGACTCAGGGGCTATCTCCTTCGTCCTTCTGGTGGACAGAGAGTTCTCTGTCAAAATGGACTCCAAAGACACTGAGACCAAGCATGGTGTTCGTGTTGACAGCCTGTGCAGGTCTGCAATTTACAACCGGGCTGCATGATCCTGTTATGGTCGCTTATATTGGAAATGTGTTTGAGCTCTTAAATACCTCTACAGGAACCTGGTTCTGAAGTTCTCTAGCTACCGTAATGCTCGCTGGTGGGGCCAGGCCATCGATGACTTTATACGCAAGCGTGGCAGTGACTTCCTTAAGGACCATCGTTTTGGGTCCTTTGCCAAACAACAGGAAAACATTCCTTCTAAATGGTGAGTTTTTCAGCTACGGGAACAAATACAAAAAAAAATTTCCTATTTGTAAAGACTATGCTTTTGTTCACCTGGTGCAACATAGCAACAAGGTTAATTTCGTCATCTGGTTTCCTCCCACATTCCAAAGACGTGTGTGTTAGGCCAATTGGTGATTCTAAAGTGTCCTTTGTACATGAATGTGTGCCCTACGATGGGCTGCACTTTGTCAAGGTTTGGTCCTGTCTTGCTCAAAAAGTCAAAGTTTTTTACGTAGCACCTTTTTTACAATTAAGCATTGCCTCAAAGCGAATTTGCAAGTGGCAAGGATTCCAAAAAATCCTGAATATTTTCAGAATAAAACCTTAGGAGATCCAGGACTCCAAAAAGATCTAGTATTCTTGGGCAGCTATGCTGCATAATTAAGTTTATGATAATAGTTTAAATATGAAATAACTTATTGAAAGGAAATATAAATAAAATAAAACACCAGATCAGGATTATGCTGATAAGAAAATTAATGAAATGAATGAACAATATATAGACTATAATAAATGATCTATGAACATCGTTGTTATTCCATCCTAAATTTACTGAAATTTACCAAACACATGAAACAAGTTTATTCCAGTTTGTTATTTATTGTGATCATAAATTGGATACTTAATAATTCTTCTATAGAACAAAAGGGTTAAATGCTAGAGAACATATATTTCATTTTTATTTATTATTTAATTTGGGGATTTTTATTACTGAGCTACATCTGATTGTAATACATACTGTTCAGTGGCAGTGTTGGTAATAAAAAACAACGTAAAATACATTCATGGGTGATATCTTTAACAGTAGCGAGACAGTTTGCTTTGCACGTGATGGTAGGTCCCAGTCCTTGGGCTGCTTGAGTATGCGGAGGTGGTTTTACCAGAGTAATGTGAGAGAATAGGAGGGAAAGTGATACGGCAGCTACGATTCTCCTCTGACCCCACACAGGAATGTGATAGTTAAGACACTGGAGTTAATGCAACGGTGAAACACGGATATCAAGACCAGAGCTGCTTTAAGGCCCAATTATTAACCTTCCTGTCACTTGTTCAATAGAGGGACTAGACCCTGGATTCACAGACCTAATGGTGACCTAAGACTTTAGAACTTTACTATAGATTCAAATATTTTCCATTTTTCTTTCACAAAATAGATTCCATCCTAGAGAAATATTTGACTGGATTATATTGTCAGAATACGATATTAGAAGTTTACTTTATTAAAAGTATCTAATGTAGTATAAAATGGTATTTTGTTTTGCAGTACAACAAATTTAGTTGGCAGAAATCATTAAATTGGTTAACAGTTTTGCCTCCGTTCCGATTTTGTTGCCTTATTTTCTTGAATGTTAATAATATAGTACATTACAAGCGAAGTTTCCTTTACAGCGATCAGTGTAGTCTTGAATTTACGATTGAAATGCGTATTAATGCTAACGAAAATGTGCATATTTCTGTATTTTGTGTTTTAGGTATGTAAATGGGAAAACGTATATGGAAGATGTTTCCAATGCACTGGAGCAAGCTGAGGAGGAGATCTTCATCACTGATTGGTGGTATGTGTGAACACCGCTGACTGATCCATGTGCATATCTGTGAAGAGCAAAAGGCTTGAACTTGTTATTGTGGTTTTCTTGTTCTATAAATAACATAAAGCTTGATTTAACCTGTAAAAAATGTTCACGTAAAGAACAATCCTACAGGAAAAGTAGGTTAGCAAATAATACTGTGTTTAAGTAGCAGGTTGTCCTGGAAGAACAGAAGGTTGGGTATACAGTGTATACATGTCGTCAGGGCAGTAGACTTACAAAACTTGATCATGTGATAATTAAAGTCAACAGCTGGAGGGCAGATGATGCTCTGATGTTCATTCTGCACCATGTTAGAATGGATGATACAGTCGAATCCGGCAAATGGGAGCAGCTGCTTATTCGGACCAAATCCTAAAGTACCGAAACAAATCCTATTATATACGTGTAATTTTATTAGCTTATTTGGACCAAAATTCCGTTTAATCGGACCAAAGAAGGTGAGAAGCGAATAAGAAAAAGAAGCCACAAGTCGC
>JAYJMA010063134.1:0-10534 GCA_036873895.1 Parotocinclus cabessadecuia
GATACAATCGCGTTTTCTCGCGGCGCGGTATGTAAGGACATAAAGAATATAACAAACATGTCATACCTATGTTTAAAAGTTTATAACTAGATATAATTAAATTTATATAATATTTTGCTGCTACAACAGTGACCCTGAGGCATTGGCAAAGCTGGCAGACAGATAGTGATGACCTAAGTGCATTAATCCATGAGAATTCCCTCTTATTGAAGAAGTCCCCCATGCGAAAAGAAGTATTCAGTGGTCTTGAGTTGTGTGAAAGCACTCTCTGGACTACAGCCTTACTCCACCTCTTTAACTTTTCACGCAAGTCTTGGTACATTTTGGAACTAAGAAAGCTAGAATGGTAGACAAATTGCTGGTTTCCACAAAGAAAATCTGCCACCCGTGAGTAATGCCTGATGAGGATACATGATAAAGATCAGTAGATATAAATTCCCCAAATCATTCTGAGTGAAGCCAATGTAACAACACTCAGCAAGTTTATGTACCTCACCATAATATTTATAAAAGTTTGAAAGTCACATGGGTATTTAAGTTTCCTTCACTCGGTTGTTTATTGCACGAAACATGTGATGTTATGTTCCTGGTCTAAGGCTGGGAGGGGGCAACAATAGGACAAGGCGTGACGTGAAAGGATGACAATAGATAACACTACCCATAGCCACACAAAACTCTGAAGAACACACAAAAGTTACATATAATCAGCATGTGAAATCCGTTGAGCAAAGGCGACAAACAGGGTTAGAACTAGGGCAGAGGTCGGCACTAGAATCACAAGTAAGCACAATCGTACACAAGCTAACATAAGCCAAAGCAAAATGAGCTACATGAGCAAGTGAGGACCCAAGCAAGACTGTCTTTCAAAATAAGTTTCAAAACAAGTTTCAAAATAGGAGCATAAAACATGAGCATAACTTACACAACATTCATCACACATGATACCAGCTACTTCCAACATTCTGACCTGCTCACACATGCATAGAGAGACAGTTCCGGTAATAACACCTGGTGTTTTAAATAGTCAAAAATAATGGATGCCACATTCATGCGTCTGCACCTTTCAGGCTGCAAAGGACGTCACTCAGCAATGTTAAAGCAATTCCTGCTGCAGGCACGCTTTCCAGAAAGTTCCTGTCAGACCAAGATTATAGCCTCAGTATGAACATTCAAGCACATTTGCTGGTAAGCAGCTCTCTTTACCTACTTAACATACCTTTAAGGGTGTCATAAGACCATCTTTACTAGTAAAATCACAGTACATTTAATCCTGGATAGCTGAGCAGAAAAACTGGTCACGTCATGTACACTACAGTCACTACAGACACTACATTCCCCATGTCCCAATACCTTTCCAAAAGCTTTAGCGGCTAACGTTTTAACTTACCTGCTCTTTTGGAAATTTGTTTGGATTAATGGACATCCACACCTTTTGAAAAACCTCAGTCACCTTGCAGGCGAGCTAAGGAAAGCTCATAGCTATATGTTTTTTCTAGATACTTCTAAACGTGTTACTCACCAAATGTACACATCTGATCTTTAAAACAAAGACATTCATTAAACTAACATCGGGCACTAGCAGAAACAAAATGAATGCAATGAATACAAAATTATACAATCTGCATTCACTGGCAACCGCCCCATAAATAAATAAATAAAGTTAAAAAAAAAAAGGACTGATAATGTGTTGCTGTTAATGGCAGGACAGATAACAGCAGCTCCATGAGACCAAATTTCCTTCTGATTCCTTCAGATAAGCATTTGGAAAAGGTCCACGTGCAGACAGCGATGGTGAAGGTGCCGCCTGTGTCTGGATGGTAGAAAACAAAACAGTGAGAGCTGGTCTTGCTTATTAACGGTTCAAACAATCAAAAAGAGAGTCTTTTTATAGGGCAGAGGGTTAAGCAAGTCAACATCCTTTTGTGGAAAGACACAGTGCCTAATTAGTTCACAGGACAATGTATATTTAGTGCTTAAAATGTTTATTTTGTTTGCACAGTCGTGCTCCTATGACTAATTGGCTGTCAGAGGGTGTGCCCCTCTAAATTATCTGGTTATGACATTCAGTATGGTCAGAATTATTCTTTTAAACATTATTCTTTCTAGAGACAAACTATAGTTGACCTCTACAACCATACATACATAGTCTATATAGCAATATATTCTTGGCACCCCTCTAACACCCTTCTAATTAGCGGTTGATGTGTTTTTTTTTTTAACCCTACTCACTGTTAACAGGATTATATTATAAAGCTTACAGACAAATAATCTCCATAGACAAACATTAGCAGTAGAATGGATTTTACTCAGCACTTCAGTGACTCATTATGAATCTTTCATGGGTCATAATCAGTAAATGCATGATTCTGTAAACAGTTCAACTGTGTTTGGTGCTCATTTCTGCTACACTCTTAAGGTAAAGTCCATAAAGAACTGGTTTTCCAACTTTGGCTGACATGCAAGATGACTTGATCATTTTCAGAAGAGAATCCCATTATATTTTATTTTGTGTACATGTAACTATTTGGGCACTCCTGGTCAAATCCTTTGTTTTGTTCACTTCTAAATGAAAATGGGTTAACACAACCTCTGCAGAGAACAAACTTAATAACAACATGCACTCATTGACACATAGACAAAAAATGTTGCATTGCTGAAAATGTTCTCACGCAGTTTTGTAAATGACAGGTGTGGTCTGATTAGACACTGCCACAGGAGGCAGCATGGGAAAGGTGATTCCTATGCTGCCCTATAAAAAGGTTCCCATTTTTTTTATAGTGTACCTCTTGGTCAGACATTGTTGACTGCTAGATATGCCTCTATGTTGTCAACACCCTTTTGTGGCAAGACACGGTGTCTAATTAGTTTGTGACTGTAATCATAAACATATTGTTTTGCAGGAATCTGGGTGCATTTTTTTTGACAATGTATATTTAGTGCTAAAACTTGTGACAAGTCGTCTAGAAACGTCCTTGCACCATTTCTGTGAAACATGATTTGAACACCACAGTGCAACATAGTCCATGATCATGAATATCGAGATATTATTATAGATTTATTGTTGTATAATTACTGCATAGAATGTACATGCAATTGGTTGTTGCATATATTAACATTATTTGTTGCACAACTGTACTCATTAATCATGGTATTCACATTATATTTACAATAGTTCATTTGAAACGTCATATCAGGTGGCAGTGGTGGCTCGCCGTTAAGGTACTGGACTGCTGACCAGAAGCTTGATGGTTCAAGCATCACTACTGCCAAGCTGTTTTGCCATTCACAAATTACATCCATTGCTCTGGATAAGGGCATCAGCTAAATGTAAGTGAATTTCTTAGTAATGCTGAATTTGTTTTGTGCAAATGCATTATCAGTATTATTGTCACACCTTATTTCTGATATGTTCTTACTGGTCTTTACACAGGTACAAGAGCTAGGATGGAGAAGGCTTGTGTGAACGTTACCTTTACCCAAAACAACTGCTCAGTCACAAACTTCAAGCACACTGTCTATCCAGCTACCTACCTGACAATCTTCTCACTGGGACTGGTCGCTAATCTCATGTCATTATGGTACTTTGTTGCTTTGAAAAGGACAATGAAGGCTTTCACTCCAGTCAACGTCTTCATGGTAAACTTTCTGGTTTCTGACCTGATGCTAGTCTGTTCCCTGCCTTTCCGAGCCATCTACTATCTCAATCATAGCCACTGGGTTTTCGGGGACATCCTTTGCCGCATTATGGGTTTTGTGTTCTACATCAACATGTACGGTACCATTTACTTCCTAACAGTGCTTAGTGTACTTCGGTGTCTGGCCATCACTAAGCCCTACAGCTTTGTGTACTTTCAGAACAAAGTAGTGGTTTGGGTGGTATGTGCCACCATTTGGCTTCTGGTGACCTTATGCTCCATACCTCTTTTACATTCAGGCAGTGTTCAGAGTGAGTCTGGTATGGTCACGTGTCTAGAGCTTAACATGTCTAACCTGGACAGAATCATAAATCTGAACAAAGCTGCAGTGAGCATAGGCTTCATCCTGCCTTTTACAGTTCTTACTTTAAGTTACCTAATAGCTTCTCGCAAACTGATACAGCTCCGAAAAATATCCGGCCAAGCATCCTACAAGTCTTGTTTCCTGATGGTCCTTGTTCTAATCATATTTCTAGTGTGCTATACGCCGTATCATGTTTTGCGTACTTTCTTCCTGAAGGCTGAAAAAGAGTTTAAGGAGAACTGTTATGTGGATCCACCATTATGTCAACCTATTGAATGGTTTAGAAAAGCCGCTGTAGTAACACACTGCCTGGCTGTCGGAAACAGTTGTTTGGACCCATTCCTGTATTTTTTTATGGGGGAAAGATTCCAGACCTTTTGGTATAACAGAAGAAATGGTGGAAAACGTGGTCTAAAGGAGGGCACAAAAAAACTTACTGAAAAGGTAGAGTTACAGCAGACCTGCGCTTAGGCTGGTAGGCGGAATATAAAATTAATATCTGAAGATGGTGAAACTGATCATGGTATGTACATGGAATGAACGGAACATCATAGATATTATTATTTTATCATAGATATAACTAATATACTGTCCTCAATATATGTCATACAAATATGATTACGGGGTATTTGACCTATTTACTCAGTAATAAATGGTTATTGAGTATTATTCTTTAAAACAGTATTCTTTCTATAGACAAACTATAGTTGACGGTCGCTGTGTTTTTTTTTTTAACCCTACTCACTGTTAACAGGATTATATTATGAAGCTTACAGACAAATATTCTCCATAGACAAACATTAGCAGTAGAATGGATTTTACTCAGCACTTCAGTGACTCATTATGAATCTTTCATGGGTCATAATCAGTAAATGCATGATTCTGTAAACAGTTCAACTGTGTTTGGTGCTCATTTCTGCTACACTCTTAAGGTAAAGTCCATAAAGAACTGGTTTTCCAACTTTGGCTGACATGCAAGATGACTTGATCATTTTCAGAAGAGAATCCCATTATATTTTATTTTGTGTACATGTAACTATTTGGGCACTCCTGGTCAAATCCTTTGTTTTGTTCACTTCTAAATGAAAATGGGTTAACACAACCTCTGCAGAGAACAAACTTAATAACAACATGCACTCATTGAAACGTACACAAAAAAATGTTGCATTGCAGCAAAGCTTGACAGACAGTTTTGTCTCAGGCAGAATATGTAAATGACAGGTGCGGTCTGATTAGACCACAAGAGGGTGAAAAAGTGCTGCCCTGTAAAAAGGTTCTCAGTTGACTAAGAAATTGCTGACAGCTAGATATGCCTGTATGACACACTCGAAGGCATTTTGCCCAATTTGACAGATTTTTTAATACTGGTATTGTAAAAATATATGTACTTATAATAGCGTATATTCCATGTGTCATATACAGGAGTCGAGAACAAAGCAGTAGAAAAATACATTTACAGAACATTCTTTATGAAAATGCGGTATTCAGAATACAGGCACTTTAGATTTTAGAGAAGAATCATTTCCAGTGTATTTTTCACCAACTCCGTTCACCCAGTGCAAGCTGCCAGTATGCCACAGACTGATGCCACAGCATTAAATGCAGGCTTAGATTACATTTTAGAAACTTGATCTGGCGCTCTAGTGACAATTACGAATTGCTAAAGAAGGAAAGTCAGTAGGGTGGAATGGTCGCATAGCCAGCCGCGTCTCCCAGCTCGTTTCTCACAGGCTCCAGTTCACTTCGATGCCACACTTTGCATCTTCACTTACTGCACCACCAACAAATAATCTGTGAAGATACTGGCTGTTTGTTTGCAATTTGCTGTCACTTCCTTTTCATCTGGTTTACTGTCAGCTGAGTAGCAGCATGGTGGGTGGCTTTGCCTCACAGGTTTCCCATGGCCTTGCAGCTTGCAATGGACTGAATCTATCTGGGAGCCAAGCATATGCTGAATGTCCCAGTCCCATTGCTCCCATTCTGCTAGTCTTGCTTAACCATGAGCTGCTTCAGTCCCCTTATTTGCTGCAATGATTGATTTGCTTTTGACACCGATGGAGCATTGAACAAAAGGCAAGCTCGCCAAATGCATAGCCCAAAATTAACGATTTGTTAATGTTTTATTAACTTGTATGCACAGAGTAGTTTTTAATAAAACAATTACTTACCACTCATATTGTCTTACAACTCAAGCAATTGTGGGTAAAGGGCCATGCTTAAGAACCCAACTGTGGCAGATTGGCAGAGGTGGGATTTGAACCCTTGACCATCAGGGCCAGAGTCCAGTACCTTAACCGCTAGGCTACCACAGCCATGTTGTCATGTAGTTAACCTTGAACTACAACAATTTAACTAGGAAAATAAAAGTTTGCCAGAAAAGCTTCTCTATGAAACTGAAAGCACAGGCAATTAAAGACGTGATAAATCACATTAGTCACTTAGAATAAGTGAAAATGAAGGTGGCATGGGAAACAAAAAATGCATGCTGATAGACACCAAAGACACCATGCACACTTTAGTGCGGATCAGGGGGGCTGATGGTGCTACAATTTGTGAATGTCGTTTTCTCTGATGTGCAGTAGCTTTAGAATCGAATCTCCTACTGAAGTTTATGAAGCGAATAACTTATCTGTTTGTGGTGAATTTAATGTCATGCTGGAAGGCTCGTTCTCTGTGACGCTATGGATTTTGCCAACACTTACTTTGCATTTTTAATACACTATTGGCGCCTTCTGCTGGCGAGCCTCTGTATTACATGCATTCATTCTGACCGGTATACAGTACTGTATAATATAACTGCTCACAAAAACTTTATTTCATTTTGAAATATCCTCAAATTTTTGTGTCACTAAATAATATATAGTTTAATAAATAAACATCATAGAATAATATATTGTTTACATAAAATAATATTTCAATATCACAAATGTATATTTTGTGGATATTAGTTAATATACTTTTATTTCAATACAGACAATATAAAAAAGCTAATTGTATAATGGGATTTTAAACAGCTGATGTCAACAAGTGATTACAATCATCATTTGGTACAAAAGCAGCATCCAGGAGTCTTTGATGAGTAAAGGTTTTCAGTAGTCAAGAAATGTGTGAGAAAATTATTGAAATGTTAAATGAAAACAATGTTTCCATATTTCAGTTCGAACGTTTTCTGATTTGACTTGTTGAAAAATGTATGGATGTCCCTGTCATCTTGAAGAAATTAATGTTGCCATCACAGAAGTGATCTTTGACAAGGGCACTGACACTGCCTTATACCATGAAAGACACCAGATTTTGGACTTGCCCCTAACACAGTGTCTATTTTTTTCCAAAAAAGATCTAGAATACTGATTTATCTGACCACAATATATGTTTCCACTGTGTGATGGTTCATACTAGATGCCTTTGAGCCCAGAGAATCAACACTGCTTCTGGGTATTGTTATACATTTGGCTTCTTTTTTGCACAGTAACGTTATAAGTGGAATTTGTAAAAGTAACTCTGTATTGTGCTAGATAAAAGTTTGATAAAGTAATCTTTTTCCCATGTGGGTCTATCAGCTATTTAATGACATTTCTTGATGCAGTACTGTTTGAGGGATCGATGATCACATTCCTTCAGTTTAGGCTTGTGCCCTTGCCCTTTATGTACTGAAATTCCTTCAAATTGTTAATGATATTCTAATTTAGCAAATCCCTTCCAATCATTTTTGAGGAAGACTGTTTTAAAATGTTTTAATAACTTTTTCACACATTTGTTGACAGTCATTTTCAATAGTATTTACTTTTTCTAAGATTATCATTGACTGTAAATTCTAATAGTGTTTATTTTTGCTGTGATTATTATTAACAGTAAATTTTAACAGTGTTTATTTTTGCTGTGATTATTATTAACAGTAAATTTTAATAGTGTTTATTTTTGCTGTGATTATTATTAACAGTAAATTTTAATAGTGTTTATTTTTGCTGTGAATATTATTAACAGTAATTTTTTAATAGTGCTTACCTTTTATCCGATTAACATAAACAGAAAATAAATGATCAATACAGGGCTTTGAGTGACGCGCATGCGAAGAGAGTTGTTGAACGGGAGCATAATGGCGGCGGTCCAAACGGTTAAAGAGCGCAGCTCTCACACAGACGGAGGTTGAGGGGCAGAAGTAAGGGGAATAGTTACAAACTATCTTTGCGGGGATAACGGAATGTTTCTCGACCTTGTTTAGTGGGAAAAGCGAGTCAGTAATGTCTTGTTTTCGACGCGAGCGTTTTTAAAGCTGGAAGAGTTCGCTAGCTAGTTTAGTAGTTAATTTTATTGGAGCCACGTAGCTTATTAGAGATAGCAGTTAGCCAGTTAGCTGTCCTGTTTACTTGAAAGGTGCCTGTTTGCAGGGACTCTCATACTTTGGAAGAAATTTCGGTACAGATCCGTGGAAAACAGAAATATCTGTGCATTCGTGAAGAAGCGGCTCGGGGAACAACTGCAGAGCGTAAGTAACGTTCCTGACGTTACCTGGTTAGCTTGTTTACACCGACTGCATGGAGCATATTGAAGCTTATAACCTGCCATGTTGATGATTTAAAGTGAAAATATGACTGTTATCCCAAACGCATTGCTTGTTAAATTGTCTCGTACTTACTTCCTCTGCTCTTATTGGCATGACTTAGGAATTTAGCTGGCTTGCTAACACTGAAAATGTATCCGCATGAAATGCACACGTCAACGTTACTGCGTCCCTTTAACTCGAGCTGCAGCGCGTCTAACAAGCGAGCATATGATCCTACGCACCATGGGTTTCTGCTACATTAAATAAGACCTAAAGTCTGAAATAACTTGTTGATACACCAAGTACGTAGATATGCATTTTGAGAGATCTACTATTTAGCTATAGGTTGGTGGCCAGTGCCAGCTGGCAGTAGGTTGGCTTGTATTTGCTCTTTGCCTATCTAGCGTTAAAACTGTAGTTTATGATGTACTGGTTTGGTTTTGAATTGCTTCTACTTAGGAATCTACACTTGTCGATCACCTTATTAGGAACACCTGCTTGTTTTTACACCCATTGTTCGTTTATCAGTTCTCCTTACCTTATGAGTGCACGTTCAGACTGTGTTGGCCTAGTGGTTAAGGGACTGGACTATGGGCCAGTAGGTCCAGGGTTCAAATCTCGCCTCTAAGCAAGACCCTTAACCCACAATTGCTGGGATTGTAAGACCGTGTTACTTGTAAGTCGCTCTGGATGAGGGCGTTTGCTAAATGACATGAATGTAAATGCTACTTTGTAACTTTGCAGTTACAGACTTCAGTCCCATCTGTTTCATCACGTAATTTGTTAGTCTCCTTTACTATCTTCTCTAGTGGCCAAGGCTAGCACAGATAAGGTCCTATTTGGAACGTGGATCATTCTAAGCACTGTAGTGACGCCAAAGTGGTGGTGTTAGTGTGTGTTATGCTGGTTCGACTGGATCAGACACAGCAGTGCTGGAGTTTTATGCAGTGTTCACTCAGTGTGCACTGTTACATGTTGTACCATGTTGCTCCACCTTGTAGATGTAAAGTCAGAGACAGAAGCTTATCTGTTACATAATTTGTGCGAGTCATCCTCCTATCCATCATCAGTGCTGGCTAGCGTCAGGATGGGTGTTTTGGTTGGTGGGCTATTTTTTAGTCCAGCAGTGAAATGGGTGTTTTAAAAATTACTTTCTCTGATCCGCTCATACCAGCACAACACGCTAACCAGCTCAATAGGATTCATTTGCAATAGAGCATTCTGTGTCACGTTGGTCTGTTACATCAATATTACCATACTACAATCATAATACACGTTTCTGTGTATTTGATTATTGTTGTTTTGTTGCTCTCTCTAACAAGAAACTGATTTTGAATTCTTTTCTACGTTGATTAATTGAATGTTGTTAATACTGGTTGACTGTGGTTGACAGTTTATTAGTAATAAGGATTGTACAGTGCACTTGGTAGGACTGGGTGATGTACAGTTGATATCAACAGATAATTAACTTTTCATACAATTCTATCGCATGTGTACCTTGTGATAAGTTTTATAACTGCTTTGTTACTCACTGTAACGTTACATGTAGGACTTTAAAATCGGTGTTGTACTTTCAATACTGTATTGCACCAACCTGCCAAGCATGTGGAATGACGTGCTCAATTAAACATGTCCTTACAGAATGCCCAATATATGGTAAAGAAAGACAAAATATTCTGCAAGGAAACAATCCGCAAAAGCTTTTTGAAACATCACCAAAGAAAATACTGACCTTTTTACATCACATTAACCTGAAACGTCTTATGTAAAATGATATAAATGACACAACCCATGCACTGCCATGAAATGCTGGTGGTGTAAAATACAAACAAACAAACACACAATCAGCCTGCGGTGTTTAAACGATGCCCAGCTGGTACTACGTGGGACAAAGTGTGTCAAGAAAATATCCACCACAGCTTGAACTGTTCAAATGAGTGATGGATCCATGCTTTTATGTTGTTTATGCCAAATTCTGATCCTACCATCCGA
>JAYJMA010063145.1:0-10533 GCA_036873895.1 Parotocinclus cabessadecuia
CAGCCCTGCTGTTTATATTATATATACACTGTTGATTTAGATTGACCTAAGAGTTCCATGCCATCTGGCTTTTCAGATCACACTGCTGACGATCAGATATGTTTTTGGAGTTTTGTATCACATATGAAAGCGGAAAATCTCGATGAAGACCTGCGACACATGAAAAAAACAATCGGATTTAACAACTTTCACCTACATACTTATCTCCTTATGTACTCTTCACTGCTGGACTGTCACATTGCTGTTTGTTCTCCATTACATACCCACAGTCCCAAAAAGTCCAGAGACATGTGCAGGGAAGTCAGGCTTTAGGGAACCGCTTGAAAATGACACAGCTCTCCTGTCTCTTTTCAGTGCGTCTTAACGGCTCAGCTGCTCTTGACGGGAAATTGACAGCAGCGGTACCTCGCAGCACTGCGGGAAACACACACATGCACACAAGCACACACACACACACACACACTACATTAATCGTTGTACAGCACCACCAAACTGGCTAAGCAGAATCAGGAACCCTTGCCTTTAATGTTTCTATAATTTCAGTTTCACACAGCTCATGCTCCACATTAAACCCTATTTTGCACTATAAGGTATTACATTTATTAACAACCAAGTCGCAATCGTTCTTCAAATGCAGCCTCCTAAAGATGCAGACCCCGAAATGGGAAGCAGTTACAGTATTTTACTGTGGAATCAACTTCGTGGGGTGAGCTTTGTTTCACGGAAGCAAATGTGCCCCCACCCCAATGTCAAAGTCACTCCTATGCTCTAGAGTGTGTGCGTAGAAAAGTGTATGTGAGGGACTTAAAATGGGGTTCACAGCATATGTGTTTGTTGAATAGCCTGATTGCGATAGAGTGAGAGAGTGAGAGAGTGAGAGAGTGAGAGAGTGAGAGAGTTTTATTTATATATATATATGTACTTTGCTCTATAGAGATCTAGCCCAGGGATCTCCCAGCATGTGTACAATCGCTTATGTGTGTCATGGAGTGGAAGTGTGTGAGATTATGGCAGTATGATCATGTTCATACCTTTAGGATACACAGACACACACACATTGTTGTTGTTGCGACTCCAACAGCTGCGATAGTTTGTTGCCCCATGTGGTAAATTAGCACGAGCGCTAACTTGGCTCTACGATAATAATGATAATCGCATTACCACACTAGCAGGAATTAGCATGCAACCCCTCCAGCTCCACATAGCCGAATTCCCACTAGAAACGTGTCAGTAATCACTTTTATAATCTAAACGTAGCATTAGAGTACAAACACTTGCTAAAGAACGACTGTCAGCTTAATGCCGAACAGTTTAAATGTAATCTAATTTAACAGGTTACTTGTACCCACTTTAATTTCCCATGATGCCTTTCCTCACCTGTGTAAAAAAAAAAAAAAAAAATCCAATTACACCCCCGCTCTCCCTCCCAGAAACCAAACCAGGCCAGCCAACTGTGCCAAGCACAAGCCATTTCTGCTTCTGTTTTCCCACTGAAAATGAAGTGTGAAGTCAATGTCGCAGAGATGTGTCATTGCTAATACGTTGGTTTGGATGATATACGCGGCTGTCACACGTCGGCGGCTTCACAATGCCTGGATGGATGAAGCCTCGGGAGGCGTTTCTGCTTCCAGCCGATAACGGATCGAGGAAAAAGTCGCTGGGAATTATATTTCCTATAAACAAAATCGAATTCAGGTTGTGAGTAGAATGAGCAAAAGCCCTTGATGGTGGGGGTTTTTTTTTCAGACTGAAATGTCTCCTCCTGTTTCTGAGATTTTTATATAAAGAATTTCCAGAAGTTCAGACAGACCATGAATCATTTTGATTATGTTTTCCTCAATTACCCAAAATAAGCTCTCTGGACAAAAATTTGGGTCATGTCCCCCAATAGCAGTGCCTCGGTGCTTATTGTCAATAAACTGTGCAACCTAGATGAATGTTTACATTTCAACATTTATCACACACTTTCATCCAGGGTAAGTGAGCTGAGCAGGTGAAGACAGTGGTTCTTGCTTAGGACTCAACTTGCTGTCCTAATATTTTTTATTTAGAACCATTGATAGGGTAGTTACTCAAAAAGGTTAGCCTTTAATAAATACTTTTTTTCAAAATGTAACTTATTGTGTATAATTGTCTTCACTTTCCTGGTTAATTGATGACAAGTTCCCCAGTTCCCATCCCAGCGTTCACCTGTGTGGAGTCCTCCCCATGACCACGTGATAGGGGTGTAACGATCCAGTGTGCTCACGATTTGATTTGATTCACGATGCTGAGACGATGTAACAGATTTTCCTGAGGCACAAATCCGGCCAAAAGATGTCACCAAGATGCAGCATTTCGAACATTGCGGCACATTAACTTGAATCTGTTTTGTTGTTTATTTGGAATTTTAATACAATTTTTTATTTATTTAAATTGTATTATTTACTTACTTTTACTACTACAACAACTTAATTATTCAATTAAGATCTAGGCCGCCCATGGAGGATGGGCCCCTTTTTGAGTCTTTGTCCTCCCAAGGTTTCTTCCCGCTTTATTCGGGTAGTTTTTCCTTTCCACTGTCGCCCTAGGCTTCCTCAATTTGGGATTGGCCTTTTAAGATTATATAATATAATATTGTAAAGCCGATCTGAGAAAATGCTACATTGTAAAAAGTTAATAATGGTTGATAATGATAGTTGAAATAATTCAAAACCTCTGAAAGCTTCATTTCTCAAACCAGATTACGTAGACAGGCACTAAACAAGTGATATATAGAGATCTGTTGTAACATAATAATAATAATAATAATAATAATAATAATAATGTAGAGTGTTCAGTCAGAAATTAGTACTGCAAGCATTTATTGGTTTGTGATAGTTGTAATGTGATTAATAAAAAAAAAGTCAAGCAATGCATTTATTTGTACTTTACACTGTTGATGACTGATACTATCTTGTAAAAAATAATGTAATAAAATGGGGGTTAGGAATCTTGATTATTTAAACTTTATAGTATCTATTAATTTATAGCCTATATAAACTTGCCATCTATCTTGACGGCTCAGTGGGTACAGCCAGCTGCTGAAATCGGCATTGTCAGAGATCCATGGTTTAAACCCGAGTGTGAAGCTATGGTCGACCCCTAACAGGATTTGAGTGGATTTAAATGCATGTCACGTCAAGAGTTTGGATAATGGAGTTGTCTAAACATAGCAGTGGTTCTTTTCTGTGGTTGTGTAGATCTTTGAAAGGAATGAGTATGTAGGGGAGAATCTTGCAATAATCTTACTACGTAGCTGTACCTTCACTGAGGAAGATAACCTGCTATAGCAATGCTTTACTAGCATTCATTGTCTTATCGGTTTGTTCCTAGTCAGGGTCGAAGGAAAGCCGGTGCCCAGCCGGCCACTCAGGGCAACCCCTAAACAACCCCTAGACATGGTGCCATACCATCATTGGACACTCACACACACTAAGGGCCATTTTGTAAGCACCAATTTAACCTAACACGTCTTTGCAATGTGAAACAAAACCAGAGTACCCAGAGAAAACCTACGCAGACATGCAGACTCCACCAGGCTGAGCCCAGGGGGATTTTGGAGCTGTGAGGTGGCAGTGCTAACCACTGCACCAACATTCCACCCGCTTTAGCAGCACTTGATTATTCATAGGTACTTTATTGATATTTATTAAACCCACTAGAAGACCCAGTTATGTTCAGGCCTTTATTAATCCTTTATTCACCTGGGCAGGATTTTAATTCAAAAAGCACCCAACCACCAGCGACATCTGTGACCATGCTAATTCCTGTAGCTATTGTTTTGTTGTCTTTTTAATCTTATATATACAGTTGTGTTCAAAATAATAGCAGTCCAATATGGCTAACCAGATAAACACTGTTTTTGGTATAAATTATATTACCACATGACAAACAATGTAACATTTGGTGCAGTAGATTCTTACAAAACCAACAGACTCAGCATTCATGATATGCATGCTCAGTCTGTGTATTTGCATAATTAATTGAAAGGGGTGTGTTCAAAATAATAGCAGAGTGGAGTGCAATTAGTCCAGTCTCAAGTTACCTGTGAGTACTGTGACAGTTTGAAGACGCCTGTGTGAAGCTAATCTATTAGCAAGAAGTCCCCGCAAAGTTCCACTGTTAAAAAAAAGACATTTACTGAAGCGGATACAATTTGCCAAAGAACACATCAACTGGCCTAAAGAGAAATGGAGAAACATATTGTGGACTGATGAAAGTAAAATTGTTCTTTTTGGGTCCAAGGGCCGCAGACAGTTCGTCAGACGACCCCCAAACTGAATTCAAGCCACAGTACACTCTGAAGACAGTGAAGCATGGTGGTGCAAGCATCATGAGATGGGCATGTTTCTCTTACTATGGTGCTGGGCCTATTTATCGCATTCCAAGGATCATGGACCAGTTTGCATATATCAGAATACTTGAACAGGTCATGTTGCCTTACGCTGAAGAGGAAATGCCCTTGTAATGGGTGTTTCAACAAGACAACGACCCTAAACACGCCAGTAAACGAGCAAAATCTTGGTTCCAGTCCAACAGAATTGAAGTTATGGAGTGGCCAGCCCAATCCCCGAACCTTAATAACTTGTGGGGTGACATCAAAGATGCAGTTTTTGAGGCAAAACCAAGAAATGTAAATCAATTTTGGGATGTAGTCAAAGCATCCTGGGCTGAAATACCAGTTGACAGGTGAGAAAACTTGGTTGACTCTATGTAACACACATGTGAAGCAGTTCTAAAAAACTGTGGTTATTCTACTAAATATTAGGTTAGTGATTCACAGGAATGCTAAATCCTAAAAAAAGAGAGTACATATTTTGAGTTAGTAAAGACAAATGCAGATACTGCTATTTTTTTTTAACAGTCCAATGTTCATTTTTTGGTATTTTCTGTAAAGTAGTTAAAAATTATATACATTTCTCTTCATGTTTTGATTTGGAAAACAGTATGCAATGTTCCCAATGCATGGAAATAAAAACTACTAATAAGATTTTGTGCTTAACTAATGTTTTTAAACACACTGCTATTATTTTGAACACAACTGTAAGATCAGGACAATATTGTAGCCTATAATTTAATAGAACCTAACTAGAAATGGTCAAAAGGTCCATTGGTGTCATGACCTATTTAGTAAAGTAGCACTTTTACAGTGGAACATTGTCTCAAAGCAACTTTACAGAATCATACTATCTTAAAAGACCAATCCCAAATCACACTAGCCTAAGGCAACAGTGGAAAGGAAAACTCCCTGAATTTAAAGACTGGGTGCTTAGCAGAACATCCAGTTCCTCCAGTTTAATTGAAATGAAAGTTAAAATTTGTTTAATCTGCTGAAATTTAAGATGTGACATTTCTGTCACCATGGTACAGTTTCCTACAGCATGTATTTCTGCTGTTGTAAGAAAACTATAATTTTTATTTTGTTTTAGCCTTATTGCATCTATTTTTTTTTAAATAGCTGCGTAGCCATTAGATATGTCATAGTACTCTGTCAAAGCATGTATCCATAATTGTTTTTAACACTCAACACAGCATCTTTTTCATGTAATTGATAATAATGCATGCCATATATCAGTTTACATAGATTTTTTGCTGGTAAAATTGCATTTCTAACGTCTAAAAAGTGTATTTAAAAGCACTGATTTTTTTTACGTGTTACGAACCCAGGTTTTACAGATAATATTTGTTAATATGGTGGAAAGATGTGACAGTATTATTCACACAGGTCTAATTGTTAGAAATGACACAGTCAGAAGTAACTGTTAACGTGCTACAACACACTGGACAAAACCTCCATGATGAATGAATGAATGCAGCAGTAATTAACTGTACACATCCAATATAAGCCACTTTTAAACCTGAGCCTGTATCGTTGCACATTTTACACACGGTAATTTGATTTCTGACTAATTCACACCACCTTTGTACAGAAAGGTTTGACTTTTTAAAAACCTTCTACACTTTAAAAAGCAATGTTTTGGTGTTTGATACTACTTTCTTTAAGGATGTGATTTTAGGATATTTCTGTAATATTGTCTTAATGTGTTTGTACCTTTGTATGTTTAATCAACCAATTAATAACAGAATATTAATAAACATATTTAAGGGGGCACCAAATGCAGCTTTCTGTTTCTTTGGTTCCCCACAGCAAGGTAAAACAAGACTGAACATTGTCTGGTATATAATTTATTCACAAGCCGACAGGTTTATATAAATAGAACGTCTATACAAACTGTTACAGTACAAAACATGAGCATTAGCAATATCACATTTACATACTGTATAAGGAATGAATTTTGCTCTTCCAATACCTCCAGTTTCTCACTCAGCTATCAGTGTGTCACCACAGCTTCTTAAAGCAAATGTCTGACGTTTTTTTACACTAATTATTGTGTTATCGATGCTCCTCCTTGGTTAACATTACCATCTGAATAGCAAATTGGGTAAAGGGGAGTCGGAATGTTTTCATAAGCGGCTGCATCTACACTTACAGCTTCATATGAGAAACCTTCATGGGGAGGGAAGAGAGTATGCATGCATAGCACTACATAATCGCATAAAAGCATGGGTCTGAGCTGAGCACATGCAACATGTTAGCCTTCCGTCCCATTCGCTTCACATTACGTCTCAGTTCTGCATACGTTTGTGCTTTTGCACGTCGTTAAATGACATGTTCATTGCAATGCTACAAACAGTGGTTAAGAAGTAAGTTGCTTAAAGACTGTGCTGCATGTATTGATGCGATCACTTGTGCACTTGGAACAACGCAGCTGAAAGTTATTACAAGCACCATCTCTACATAGAGCTGGGCGATACCCTTCACTTCCTTTGTGTATCAGTGCTCTGCCTGAATTTTCTATAGCGATAATTTTATTGGCTGTTCGTTCCCTAGTAGCAAAGATTGTTGTACAGTGACTCCCTGGTATCCATACTTCACTCCTATTATCCTACGTCGTGCTATAACATTAAAGGTATGTTACTCCTCTAACAGGCTATCCCACTATGAACACTAACTCACGACACATAATTGGGAAGCAAAGCAGTGTTCTGAAAGTCTTACATCTTCACCCTCTATTTTCATTTGATCAAATTGTCAATAATGAGTTAACTGTTGTTTGTTTTATATTGTTTGCCTAAGTGCTAGAAGAACCAGCTCTAAGAAACTCTTCTTCTTGAGGTGCTAAAAAAGATATTCTTTTTTGAAGAGGTGCTTGAGGTATTAAAAGATGTAGTGGTTTGAAGTTTTGATCGATCATACATTCATTTCATGTTTTCAAGGCTTTAGTGTAAGCACCCACTGGCATAGAGCCTGCTTGAGGTCTAAATCATATGTACAGGATCTCACAAAAGTAAGTACACCCTTTTACACCTAATTTTTGTAACTATTTAATTCTATTTGTTGTGCAACAACACTGAAATGACACTGATACAATGTAGTCAGTCTACAGCTTGTAAGTGTAAATTTACTGTGTCCCCAAAATAACTCAATACACAGCCATTAATGACTAAACCACTGGCAACAAAAAGGAGTACACGCCTAAGTAAAAACGGCTAATTTGGTGTTATTGCTCTCACACTCCCACATCCTGGTCACTGGAAGTTCAACGTGGCACCTCATGGCAAGGAACTATCTGATGATCTACATAAAGGTGAACTAGGCTGTAAGAAGACTGCCAACACCCTGAAAGTGAGCTTCAGCACAGTGGCCAAGACCATACAGCGATCTGACAAGACAGGTTTTACTCAGAACAGGCCTTGCCATGATCAACCAAGTTTAGTGCAAGTGCTCAGCATCATATCCAGAGGTTGGCTTTTAAAAAGAAATGTAGTGTAGAGTGCTGGCAGCATTGCTGCAGAGGTTAAAGGGGTGGTGGGGGGTCAGCCTGTCAGTGCTCAGACCATATGCTGCACACTGTATCAAACTGGTCTGCATGGCTGTCATCCAAGAAGGAAACCTCTTCTAAAGATGATGCACAAGAAGTACCACAGACAGGTTGCTGAAGACAAGCAGACTAAATACATGAATTACTGGAGCCATGTCCTGTGATCTGATGAGACCAAGATAAATTTATTTGGTTCAGATGGTGTCAAACGTGTGTGGTGACAACCAGGTGAGTAGTACAAAGACAAGTGTGTCTTGCCTACAGTAAAGCATGGTGGTGGGAATGTCATGGTTTGGGGTTGCTTGAGTGCTGCCAGCTGTGGGGAGCTACAGTTCATTGAGGAAATCATGAATAACAACATGTACTGGGATATAATGAAGCATATGGCGATCCCTCCTTCAGAAACTGAGCCACAGGGCAGTATTCCACCATGATGATGACCCCAAACACACATCCAAAACGACCACTGCCTTGCTAAAGAAACTGAGGGTAAAGGTCAAGCATATCTCCAGACCTAAACTTGGAACAGTGCAAGGTCTCTAACATCCACCAACTATTTGATGTCATCATGGACGAGAATTCCAGCGGCAACCTGTGAAGCTCTAATGGACTCCATGCCCAAGAGAGTTATGGCAGTGCTGGAAAACAATGATGGCCACACAAAATATTGACACTTTGGGCACAAAATTGCCATTTTCACTTAGGGGTGTACTCACTTTGGTGCCAGCGGTTTAGACATTAATGGATGTGTGTTGAGTTTTTTGATCAGACACTGTTTACTGACATTTACACTGTTATACAAGCTGTAGACTGACTACTTTACATTGCATCAAAGTGCCATATCTTCATTGTTATTCCATGAAAATATCTAATAAAAAATAGTAACAAAACTGTGAGGGGTGTACTTACTTTTGTGAGATACGGTACATGTTATTAAGGTAACTGACTAAAGCATTTATCCAAAAATACACTGCTCACAAAAATTAGGGGATATTAGAAAATGAATATTAAGCGATTAAAAAAAGAAAAAAAAAATCATTATTTAAATAAGGTCAACCGAAAAGCAAATAAAAGTTGTTCAACTGAGCAAATTAAATGCAAACTCACTTATCATGACTGAGTAACAAGTGATTGTATTCATGGGGTTCAACAGAAGCAGGTCAAACTGGATGACAAAGCCACACACTGACTTCTCAGTAGGGTGTATGATCACCCAAGACTGTCATAAGACACTGACAGTGATGGGGAATGGACAGCATCAGATTGTCCAGCAGTTCTTGTGGAATCCTTTTCATATTCATTTTGAAATATCCCCTCATTTTTGTGCGCAGTGTATTTTTCATATCGCCCAACTCTAGTGAAGAGTAGAATATAATGTAAAGCTTATTTCTTTCTCTCCAGAGTTTTCTAGAGTTTCTCTAGATTATGTTTTTCACAGACATGCAGGGAAAATGTAAGAAGTTTCAAGTTTCTAGTGCGCATACACAAGAGTGAGCTCAGTCTAGATGATGCTCCCTTTTCTTTTGGTTACTCTATTTTGTCCCTTCCACATACCTAATATTTAAAATTGCTGTTTACATCGAATTAACTGAAACTACACAAAGACAGCAGTCACCTGTGAGGGGTGCGAGTGTGGGCATGGCAGAGGGCAATCTAGGTGTGAGGGTCCTAGCAGGAGCTCCTTCTCCCGGGACAGACATGGGCCGCTGATCTGCTGACTGTGGGAATGGTAGAGCCTCAAGAAGGACAGAATGGACTGAGTCAACCAAAGAGCTGTTACACACCAGAGAGAGATCTGAAACAGAGCAAGACAAAACCTGCACTCAGCATCTTTAAGCAGAAATGCAGTGAGAACATCACTGAGCATAAGGATGCCACATTGTGCACATTTGTAGAAGTTGCAGATAAACGTCCATAATCTTGAAAAAGTGTACCTGCGCACAAGTGAGCTCTGTGTAAAACGAAGTTGTCTCCACATCCAGATAGAGGGGCACAGACTGCGACTCGGCACAGCTGCAGAGAAATAGAAATGAATTAACAGAGCCAAAAAAATAAAAAAAATCACGACTTCCATCAGTCATGCATCAGCATTTTTGAATGTAAGCCGTATTACACTGCAATGTCATTTTATTAATGGTTAGTAAAATAGTAGATTTAATTAAAAATGGCTTGACGATAAATAATGTATATAGTTTTTTCATTAGTGAAATGCAGCCACTCAAGCAAAACATCAAATGACATTTTAATATATTTGTTTGTGAATTGAATTGCACTGTGGCCATAATGTTATGAATCCAATGAAAGTCTGTCTGAGTGAAATGTGTTCTATGCATGCAACTTTTTGAATGCATTCCTTTTACATTCATATTGTCCACACATGGCTATGTGGTGCTTTTACATGGAAATATATTTTGTCTCGTACAGAAGCAAGCCTAAATTGTGAATTTAACATTATTGCTTCCAGGTAAACGGTAAAGTTTTGTTAATTAACAAGATAGATAGTATAAGTCATTAAAGATGGATAAAATGTCAAAATGTGCATCGTAATTCATACACACACACACACACACACACACACACACACACACACACACACACAAATATATATATATATATATATATATATATA
>JAYJMA010063156.1:0-10532 GCA_036873895.1 Parotocinclus cabessadecuia
AAATAAATGTTCCTTGGTTTTTCCCGTATTTGTTGTCTGTCTGTGGATGCTGCATTATGGGCTCCGGTCTAAACACCCGATAGGGATCCTGGGGATTTAGCGAGACTAGGAATGGTCTCGCAAGATCTCCCGGGGACCCTATCGTAACATTAGATTAATGTTCTTTAAAGCTTTGTCGTCCGCATTTGTGTTGTGTTGGGGGTGCAGATGGGTTCGTTGTTACTTTGTGCATATGCAAAGTCATGGGTAAATGAGTTATTAATATACTTAAGATGGGCATACATGCATGCATTGCTTAACCTTATGTAGTGACCCAGTACAATATGCAACCTGTACCTGGACACCCTATTAGATACATAATTAGCGATGTTATATAAGAAAAGATAAGATAATAAGATAAGATGTACAAAATACTGCATGTTTGCAATAAGATGACACAATAATATTAACATATCAACAAGTGCAATGATACAATGTATGCATGCACATGCATACAAGGCACAATCACACACTGTATTGTCTATGTAGCTGAATAGCTCTTAAAAATGGGCACTTCATAGGCAATTTTCCAGTTTTCATTTATAGTTTATGTTTTTTCAGAAAAAGTTGAAATGACATGGAAAACAAACCACAGTGTTCCTTAGCTTTTTACTTTGACTTTAATTTCACTGCAGGCAGTATGAACCCATTAGATATTTTTCTGGTCAGCTTCATTTCCTCAATTCAATCAATAAATTCCTGTATTTTAGGCCTGCAACACATTTGAAGAAAGCTGAGACAGGGGCAATTTAGAGCTCAAGGTCAGGTAAAAAAAATTTGTAATTTAACAATTATGTAATTTCAAACAAGTGATATCAATGCATGATTGTACCATGATTTGGTACAAAATCAGTATTTTCGAAAGGATGAAGTAAATATGTCAACAATTGTATGAAAAAGTTATTGAAATGTTTTTAAACAAAGACTGGTATAGTGCATAAAGATCAAAGGTGCAAGCGTACACCGATGGTCTGATTCCCCTTGAATCAAGAGCTGCCATTCATCAATAGCTGACAGAACCATGGGCAAGGGCTTACTTTATGAAACCTTTATCAAGCAGTACAATGCAGAATTACATTAACAAATGTTAAAAATGTGCAAAATTAAACCACAAGGAAAAAGGAATTATGATTAAGACAAATCTGGCAACCAAGAAAAGCATGCACCTTAATCTTAATAATCTGTTAACCATAAATAAATATGCCCCTCCACGTATCAGTTTTTAGACTTAAATTGGCTTTCTGATTCCAGCTTAAACAAAACTCATCTTTAAAGCAATGGAGCTATAAAGACTACGTCAAAATGATTTGTCACTTGTCTAAACTGTCATGGCACTGGACAGAGCAATGGCAGCAAGCAAGAGATTGGCTAAGGGGCTGAAATTTATCTCAACATTGCCTTCATTTTCTATTTATTCCTTAAATAAGAAAGGACAGGTGTGCATACAGAGAAAGTAGGAAAGTGTATCCTTACGAATTTAATAAGAAAATAAGCATGATGAATTACAGATCTTATCCATGGTGAAGACAAATGATGAATCACAAACAAGTAAAAAAAAAATCCAGGTTTCTGGAAGCCTGCCTCTCATTTGAGAGAGATTACAGAAGCACAGAAGGACTAAGTCCCACAGAGATGGTTTTATTAATATTTATATGCATATAAAACAAGACAGGCTCGATGTGAGCGAGCAGCTGGGGCACTTTCCCTGTTTGTGCTGCATGACTAGAGCATCCGGATATTGCAAGTAGCATGGAATACCCATATCATCAGAACAATTCCAGTGTGTGTCTGTTTATTCAATAATGGGCCCACCCTATAGTATAAAAACAAAATCCATTTGTGTATGGATCTCTGTACTTACCAGCAAGTTTGCCCAGTGTGCACAAAATTAGTCTTTATCATACATAATACTTTACTGGAGTCTCTGAAACACCGGCACCCTTACTAACCAAGACATGGTGATTACAATTTTCACACAGGCTGGGCCATGACTCCATTAATACTCAAGTACTCCCCGGAAACTAGGGGCAAAGGCTGACTATTACATCTGCTTTGATCACAAGATAACCATCTCTGCAAGGATATTTTATTTTGTTTATCTATTTTTATCAAGGGAGCATTCAGATCACATTAACCCTTACTTACAGTATATAATCAAAGCTACCCAATCAAAACTCCCTCTTTGAGTCTTGGTTATCACAAGGTCTTAATAATGTTTAGGGAGCATTTCCTTTTCACTGTAACCCTAATCTTGCTCAATTTGGAATTGGGTTTAGGAAATAGAAAGTAATATAAAACTGAAAACTGATGTAAAATTGAATACAATGCTACAATGCAGTGGCTTAGAAATCTAACTTTGACTTTACGTTTACATCAATATAATAATAATAATCAATCAATTAAATAAAAATAGTTTAATTCAATAGATTTGTTTTGTATTTTCTTAAAAAAAACAAGATTAACAATATACCAAGGGTGCAGCGATTGCATTAATTGCATGGTAAAAAATCAATCAATTTTCAGTTACCAAACAAAATGTCAAAATAAGGTCAACAGTAATTAAAGTCTCTGGAGGTCTGTGAACAATTACCATTGATCAAGTTTTAATCTTAGAGGTGATGGATTAAGTAATTACTTTATGTTGCGATAAGTGTCTAATTCTGTTGAATAATCTTTGTTTCTGTAGAGAGGTCCAATTGAACAAAAAGTATCGCTACTTGTACAGAAAGGGAAACAAAATATTTAAAACAAAAATGTGACTATAGCACAAATCGTAGCATACAGCAAGGAAAACCACATCACCATGTATAATGCATTTAAATGAAGGATTGGCACTTTTGTATGAGCAAGCCATTTAAAATGGATCTGCACTGACTCATACTAATAAAATATTTAACCAAATTCTGAGTGAGCAATTTCATTTTAAATATGCAATGCATCAAAACAACATGTTTTGCTAGTTAAGGAAAAAGAGAAATCCATGTGAATATGTGTATCTTTTTTCTGCCATATGACACTTATGAAGGCTTATGTATCCAGAACCTTGTTAAAGTGAAAAAAATATGTTATTAATGCATGGTCTTTTGATGTAAACATCTTCAGAGATGACTGATTAAATAATTTCAGATTTATAACATTTGCTTAAATGACTTTACAGGACTTTTACAGATTATTTGTGTAAGCTTTGCAAATAGATTAGTTCTTATTGTTCAATCAGAAGTAAATCAGGAGAGAATTTTAACCCATTGGATCTAGTTACATTAGATTAAAGTTACCTAACTTTGCTTCCCCACTCATTAATGTATGTATTTCTTGGTGTGGAGTATGTATTTACAATATCATTATAATTACAATAATAAAATTCCCATGACAGCAATTAGTTTACAGTTTGGCTCTGTGTGGACTTTTTTGCTGGTTCCCATAAATAAACCTGCATCGTTTACTTGAAAATCTAAATGAGATAAATAATTCACTTTTGACTTGAAGATCAGAACAACACACCCAACAAAGAAGATATTTCATATATATATATACGTATGTATATGTGTGTGTGTGTGTGTGTGTGTGTGTGTGTGTGTGTGTGTCTTGTCCTGCTATACGTGAGGACCAAAAGCTTTTTTTTTGCTGGTTTTCACTTCTTTCTGCATTTTATTTGAAATGAAAAAAAATAGCCAGTATCTTTGCTTTAGGTTACTGAGGTCAAGGTTAGGGTTAATTGTAGGTATAGAAATAATTAGCTACATCAAACGTTACATCAGTGGAAGGTTCTCACAAGTATAAAGGGACAAATATGTATGTGTATGTCAGTGTTTGTGAGAGAGTAAATCAGAGAGAAAGAGAGAGTGAGAGAGAGAGAGAGAGAGAGAGAGAGAGAGAGAGAGCAAGTTCAAACATATTTTTGTCCCTGATGAGCATTCACTTCGACACCCAAATGAACCACAATCCCCAGAGAGATTGTGATGAGATTTTTAACTGTTTAACAGTTAATCTATAAGTGGAACACACACACAGACCCAGACAAACATTTGACAGGGGCCATGACCCTCTTTGCAGAGTACAGGCAGGAGACTGATGATCTGTCCAGGTGTAATTAAGGACAGCTTCTCTCTGGAGAGAAGGATGAAGACTAGTTACTTTAGCAATGCTGCATAATGGCTATCGTCTTGAAAACATGATTACAAATACTGGCTTTCCAAGAAGGCATTGGGAGATTCCTTTTACATGAATTGAGTGATACTGACCTGATCTACTGATCCTATATCAGATCAGATACCTTAAAGCTTTATTTTTATCTTTATTTTTCTCTAATTTTACTTTCTTAGATTTAGTAAGTACTTAAATAAATAGTTCATATCTAGCATGGTGATGTAGTATGGTGTGTTAATTTATATGTCTAAGACAGTTCAATGTATATTTTAAATATATACTGCTTACAACAATTAAGGGATATTAAAAAAAAACAATTTCAAATTTGAGTTTGAGATATGTAAATGATATCTTGTTTGCGTAATTACACAACTTTCTTTGACTTTTCAATCGCTTTTTAGATTAATTAATTTAATGAAATAATATCAATTGCTTCTTTTTTTAATTAAGCGTTAAGCGTCGTTTTTCTACAGTAAATAAATAGAGGGGACCCTTACCGTTCACTTTAATATATCAGGCACCTCTTGCCAGGGCATGTGTTGAGCTGTGGCTGGTTGAGGTTGGAGAGTATAATTTTGAGAGGGTACTGATTTTTTTACTTGAACCTTTGGCATTAGCCCCTCACATTTATTTGACCAAAGAATTGCATCTGAAATGAAGTGTTTGTATAGTAAGCCAACCTTGTGATTGCAGTTTAAATTAAATTTCAGTTTGTAGCTGTTTTTTTTTTACTTTAATGTTACTGTGGTTTAACGAGTTTAGTTAGCTACATAGAGTTACTGAGAAACTATAGATTTCATTGCAGAAATGACTGTAATTGGATAATAACGCAGCTAAAATGCCTGTGTACGTATAAGTATTTCATACACTGCTAATTTTACATGTTTTCCAACCTACAAATAATAGAGTGGTCTGTAATTTTTAATCATTGGTACACTTGAACTGTGCAACAGAGAATCTAAAAAAATCCAGAAAATGACATTATATGAACCTGTCCACACACTCCATCCTCTCCACCATGCCCAAGACCAAAGAGCACTCTAAGGACTCTAAGAATGGGATACAGGATAATAGGCAACTGCTTGGTGAGAAGGCAACAACTATTGGTGCAATTATTATAAAATGGAAGAATCACAAGATGACTGTCAATCATCCTTGGTCTGGGGCTCCATACAAGATGTCACCTCATGGCGTAAGGATGATACTTAGAAAGGACAACAATTCATCCCAGAACGACATGGGAGGACCTGGTCAGTGACCTGAAGAAAGTGTTTTGCTTGTGTCTATGACTGTTAGTAAAACACTATGCCATCATGGATTAAAATCCTGCAGCAAATATATGAATTTCATTATTTTGTCTGAAATAGTCAATCATAAGAATTGAAAATTACCTCTGAATGATTTAAATGCATGTTGGTGAAATGTAAACGTGTGCTCAGACTTTATATCTGTAATCATTAACTGATGCAAGTTGGCTTTTACAAACAGGAATAGCAGGTCATATAGTGAAAAATAAAGATGGGGGTGTCAGCCCTCTAGTCTGTCTCAGCACTGAGATACAATAACATAATTCTAGTAGAAAGTCCTCATAAAACAATAATATAAAGTGCAAGCTGTGTGTGTGTGTCTATGTGTTGCATTTATTTTATGACAGTTAACATTAACACAGTTTTTCTCTCCTGCCTTTAGCACATTTTGTCCTCTGAACACACACACACACACACACACACACACAATATAAGTGCCAGTCAATCAAAGAGTGATCTGCCAATATGGCTGCTCTCTAATTGGATGGGTGTGATGAAGGATATGTGGCTGCTGCCGTCCAGAGCTGCCATACAGTCAGTAAACTACCTAAACAATCTGAAGCTGTTGATCTTGAGAGAGAGAAAGAAAGACATAGTATGCTCCAGGGAACATTTTGTACATTTGCAGCATTTTTTAGTCGTTATGAGTTTTATTATCATTATTTATTTTAATTCTAAAGCTATTGGAGTTTGGGGATTCCATTGTGTGCAACTCACGGAACAATGTTTTTTACTCGACACTGCTACCATATGTTCATTATTCTTGTTGGTAGAGGCAAGTCAGTAAAGAAAAGTTTTCCAACAACATTGTGCATGATTTATGATTTATGTACATGTTAGGATTGTTAGGAATAAACTACTAATTTGACATGCTCTTTAATACATTTGTGTGTGATTTCAGATACAGGACATGTTCAAGGCAGTTCAAGACTGCGAGGATGCAATTATTTGCTGTTTTTATTGCAGGTTGCTTAGCAATACAAAAGTGTTCTGAGAATAAAGACTTAATTAGATCAAATAGCACTATATTAGTCATAGATGGGAAATGAGCGCTATGCATACAACACACGAGGGTAAGGATAACTTAATAAGTAAGATAAAATAACAAAAACAATGATAATAAATGTTTTCATACAAAGCCAAATCGGAAATAGTTGTGGCAGCATGGAAAATGCGAATGAAATATAAATGCAGTGTTTATTATGTTTACTTTGAATTTTATAAAAGACTTTCTTTGCAGACAGTGTGAATGCAAGATATTTCATGTTTTGTCTGTTCAACTTGGTATCATTTGGTAATAAATATACATTGCTGCATTTCAAGCCTGCAAAATATCCCAAAAAAGTGGGAACAGTAAAGAATTTTTCACTTTGTAATGTTGCCATTCCTTCTCACAACACTTAAACAGTGCTTTGGTACCTAGCGGTGAAATGTTTTAGATGTTAGGTGTCTAATTCTTCCCGCACACATTCACACAGAGTATAATTACTTTGCACAAGAAAATAGAAGAAAAGAAAAAAAAACTATTTAATCTGCAGGGACCAAATCAAGTCAAATGTGGTTTTTAATTGTATTTTATTAAATTATTTTCTCTCTGATTTAGCTTTCTTTACTTTCCTTTCTTTTGTGTCGTTTTCACATTGTGAAACCAGTGAGAGAAGCTGCAGGTTGTTAATATAATTTTATATGTGTGTAGGTTTTTTTTTGGCCATAAATATTGTACTCTGTGTGAAAGGGTATGCAACAGGATGGGATTGTCAGTGTACTAGTGTACTAGTAAAGTGTACTAACGTGTGCATGTGGTTTTGCATCGTCTGGTTGAAAAATGTATGGCTGCCCCATAAATTAATTAAATTACCTTTAGGGCACTGACACAGCTCTATACAATAAGAGGTCCAGACTTTTGGACTTGCTGATTATAGTCTGGATGGTCAGTTTTATCTTTGATATGATTGGCATGCACATGCACGTACGTCCATTTCCTCAAAAATAAATTGCAATACTGATTTAATACATTGATTCAATTTAATTCAAAAAGTACGTTTAACTGCATTTTTTCTTTGCATATTTGCATCCATACTGGCAGAACATTTCTGATTTTGATCTTTAAATGTAAACAGTTTTGAATAACATGTAATTGACATTTTTAAAAAACATTTATATAAATCAAACATTGGTCAGAGTAATGGGGTTTAAACAAAATGCAGCATATTGTACTACGCAATATGTTTAAATACACCATCAATTGTATTTTCCCAATTTAGAACATAATAACTTCAGCACGATGCTGATATTTTATGTTATATGTATATATTTTATGTGTAATATTTAAAGGGGATTATGCATGAATACACACTGTGAGTGCTCACTACAGTGTTTGATCAACTGCAGTCCCATACAATGGAACTGCATGCTAGATTCATCATACGTACTATATATTGTGAATACAATAGTGCATGAAGGTTTGTGAAAAGCAAACGAAAAACAAAAACTATGAAGCATAATGATGGCTTCGTTATGCTATGGTACGTGTTTTCTTCATTGTGTACTGACCAATTAGTTAGGAAGTGAAGGGAAATCCATGCTGTCAAGTACATCCAATTCTTGAGGAATTTATTTGCAAGACAGCAGAAGATGTACTTGTGGTTCACTTTAAAGTACAATACACTGTCAAAACAATTGTGGATGGACTTGGATGTAAGAAAGAAGCTCAGTGCATTTGTTATTAAAAGTATGAGAAATTGAAACAACTTCATAGCTGAGCTGGCTGTCACTTGTCTTTTAAAATATACTTTTTTATTCTTCAGAAGATACTGCTGTCATAGCATGGATGATGTTGGTATGGCTGCTATGTTTAGGGAATTTGTTTAACAGTGAATAACCATAGAATTTCAGGCATACCTAATGAGAGTAAGCATACAACAATCAGAACATTTGATTGTATTACAATGTGTATATATGTTATTTTTATGTCCAGATTTAATACTTTATTTTCAGGTATTTTACATAAGTGTTCTTTTTACTGCTTTTAAAATGTCAAGAAAATTTCCATCTATATTCTTGACTACATTACTCCATATAATTATTATGACACTTGTCTGACATTGTGTTCAAGTGAACCACTCTGTGTAATCTGGATGTCTGATTGCTTCTCTTCAACTAAAGTAGTATTATCATATTTGAGTGACAGCTCTTGCGTGCATTATCACCTCCTGTGACCAAGCACTTTATTAGGAACACAATACTGATAATGGGTAAGGCGTTCCTTTGCTCTCCAAATAGCGTCAGTAGAAAATATGCAGTTACCTCATAGAACATTTTATTTTGGGATGGCAGTAGCATATTATCAGGAGTTCTGACTAAGAAACTATGTGAGCTTAAAGAGTGTTAGCAGAGTTTGGGCCATTTTACAGCATCAAAGAAAAAAAAAACAATGTAACACTATTGAGTTGTATTGTAATATACATAACCTTGGCAATGATAGTTAGGGAAAAAAGCACTTTTAAGAACATTAATCTGTATGAGTTGCCTGCCCATGACTGAATAAGTGATCCACCTGATAGATGATGCCTAAAATAAATAAATAAAGTATTTATGTTTCAAGCGGAGGAACTTTTGATAAAACAATTGCATTTAATGTCTTGTGTACATTTGTATGTAACTTTAGATATTTTACACTGTCAATTTATATGTGACAGCTGTTTAGATGGTTTGTATTGTTTTCTGAAAAAAATACATTTAATGTTACTGTATCTTATACAGTAACAGTATCTAGTATATATAATAATACACAGCAATGTTAAAATAAACATAATATATGCAATATTAATAAATAAAATAATAATGTGTTTTCAAACAAGTTATTCCAACAGGTGGTGTAATCATGATTTGATACAGAAGCAACAACCAGGAAAGGTTAACACTTTGATGATTACAGATGACCAGAAGACCCATCTGTTGAGATTCAGTTCATTGACAGATTTTCCTTTATAATTCCCTGTGATCATTTTATTACATAAATGTTGCATTAAGCTTACTGTTTCATCAATGGTTAAAACCACATTGTTTCCAAGATAGATTAGGTTAATAAGATGAAATGCTATGCTTTCCGAAGTAATGCTTTAATAAAAAAAAACAACAACAACAACATGACTCCAGTATCTTTCTGGCTTGTCAACACAGCAAACTGCAACCATGCAGCAATGTTCTTTCTGGAGAGCAGTGACATTCTCATTGCAGCCATGCCATATACTCCATTATTGTTCAGTGTTCTCCTTTGAGTAGACTCATGGACATTAGCCAGTTCAAGAGAAGCCTTTAGTTGCTTAAAAGTTTCCCCTTGAGACCACTCCTGGGAAAGATAAATATGGACATGATTCTTCTCCATTGTGCCCAATGTCAACTGTCAACTGCTTTAACCTCATTAAAGGTGGTGTTATAGCTTTTTTCTGAGGTCTTCAGAATTCTCATTTGTTTGTGCCATGATACACTTCCACAAAAGTGCTGTGAAGCTCATTTCAGATCAGGATCTGTCATGGTGTGGGGTTGTATCCATTGGCAAAGGCCATTTAGACTTTTGTGATAGCAGCATTAATGCAGAAAGCTGCCTTCCAAACATTTTTTCCTTGGATGCTCAGACATGTTTCAACCAGACTATGCAAAACGAACTACGGTTCTATGAATCCCGAATGACCGCCAGAGGGCGGTACTTAAGCACTGAATGTTCCCCTTCGCGCATGCCCCGTTCGAGCTGTAATACCAACAGAGTCACACCTGTGACCGATCGGATGATTAGTCAGACGCTATATAGCTTGACGTCATCCGAAGCTCTGCTCCTACAGAATCTTCTCACCAATGGAAGGATTCTGAGTGACAGAGAAGCTCTGGCGGTGGCTGCTATGTATGCTTCTAGGGCCCTCACTGGGCACAGTAAATCAGGCCCACCACCAGTCGTTCCTGAAATGGGCTGAAATCGTGCCAATCTCAGTGGTTGGTTACGCTGAGAGTTAGAAGACACTTTAGGGACAAAGGCAGTGTTCG
>JAYJMA010063167.1:0-7500 GCA_036873895.1 Parotocinclus cabessadecuia
CACGTTAGAGATACCACTTAACCTAACACGCAGCATGCCTTTGGACTGTGGGAGGAAACCCACAGAGTAAACCCACGCAGACACGGGGAGGATCCAGGCTACTCCACCCTGGGACTGAACCTGGGACCTGACAGAAATATTACACTTATTTATTTATTGTTATTGTTATTTATTGTTTGAGGAAAATGACCCAGTGTTACACATCTGTGAGCGGTAAGAGGATGTGAACCTCTGAGGTTAATTTAAAGGTGAAATTAAAGTCAGACTATTTTAATGAGTGATTGTAATCTGGTGTGAGCGGACAACCTGTTGCATTTAGAGTTCAGATCTGAGTTCAGCTGATTGCCACGTTACCTTTTGTGGAAGGATAACAGGGTACGAACAAAGGAGATTTCTAGGAATAACGTCTAAGCAACTAAAGGTCTCTGACATTTGCCAATGTTCATTTTTGTAACAAGAACACTGAGCATCTCAGCAAGAGAATAAGAGGTGGGTAATGGCAGGGAGCAAACCACTGCTCTCTAAAAAGTTCCATAGATCATGTGGAGAAGCCAGAAGGTTATTGGAAAAATAATTTGTAGACAGAAAAGATCATAACAAAGCCTTTTGGTTTAACAAAAACCTACGGTAGCCAAGCGGGTAAGGTACTGGACAAGAACCAAAAGGTCCAGGATACAAATCCCACCTCTACCACAGCTGGGCAAGGTAATTAACCCACGATTGCTTGGATTGTAAGTATTTTATCCAGTTTGCTCTGGATAAGGGCATCTGTTAAATGGCTTAAATGTAAAAGTGAAAAGTGTTACGTCTGGTGAAAAGAAGCTTTATCCCATCTGTGAAATATGCTATTGGTAGTATCATGGTTTGGATTCGTCTTGCTGCATCTGGGTCAGGACAACTGACCATCATTAATAGAACAGTGAATACTCACAGTGAATTCTGACTAGCAGCAAATTCTAAAGGAAAATCGTAGGATTTCTGGCTGTGAACTGAATCTCTAGAGAATGTGGAACATGCAGCAAGAGAACCCCAAAAAACGTCAAAAAATATAATAACCAAAGGATCACACACTTCTGCCACTCACATATATGTAATGGTGACTCATATAAATAGTGAAAGAATAAAGGACCGAGTAGTGGACACTCTTTAACCTTTACGATCGAATTTGTGCATGAATATAGAAATTTCCAGAGGGTTCACAAACTTTTAGAGTACGTTTAGACACCGGGCATATCGTAAACCAGATATAATAATGTTGTAATAAGCAGATTCCTTTTCTTATTTTTGTGTTTCTGTGTGGTATTTATTCCCTCTGTCATGGCATCACCAGACTATTCGTTTCCCTATCATGTTTACTCACGTGGCATTTATTATCCTTTTTACTCGTTCACATTTTTTTTCCTAATAAGGAAAGCCTCGATGGACTGAACATGGTGATTCCCAGGATGTGCGCTTCCTCGTAAACAACACACCAGTGAGACATCGGTAATGGCAACCGCTTTCTCCAGTTCTCTCAGTCCTCAGGGTTTAAACCAGCAAGAAAAAAGTCCCTAAACATTAGAAGGAAGGAACCTTGGGAGGACCAAGACTCAAAGAGAGACCAAACCTGCTTGGGTGGCCCAGACGTTAATTGGAAGAATCTAAAAAAAGTTATTCAGTCCATTAAGTTTATAGTAATCATTCAAATAACAGAAACTAAGTAAATAATAAAATATAGATAAAATACTGAATGAAATAACGTAAAAAAATGTGCATATCAGCAATTATTTTGACAGTCTAAGGAGGCACATCGCCCCCTACCAACTGAAGGAGGGAGAAAGTAACCGCCGTCTGGATTAGTTACTAATGACGGAAACCAGTAAAGTGATGCTGAAGTGAAGAAATATCTTAGTGTGTGGTACCAGAACTAGTATCGGAACATGAGAAGCTCTGGGAGAAAAACGAATATGTAGTTATTTATGCGGTTAGTCATTTTTCAGTCTTGAAATCATACACTTTTTTATGACATTCACATAAGAAAAGAAACACAAATTTGGAAAATGCTACACAACCCAATAGATACTAAATAAACAAAAGTTTGTGGACACTTCCATTTTGATGACATCCGTTTATCTTTGTTCCTACAGCAGCCTTTGTTTTCTAAAAGGCCTTTTCACTAGATTTTGGAACATAACTGTGAGGATGTTAGACAGTAAACGCTCACATTTGCCATTCCAGAACGGGTCTAATGTTTGACTTGAGCTTCCATGCAAAGCTCTCAATCATCCACCCATACATTATCTTCCGCTTAGTCCACACGGGGCCGCGGGTTACTCTGGGCGGAAGGCCAGGAACAACCCTAGATGGGGTGTCACGCACACAGTTACACACTAACTTAACATGCATGTCTTTTGGACTGTGGGAGGAAACTGGAGTACCCGGAGTAAACCCACGCAGTGGGAGGAAACTGGAGTACCCGGAGTAAACCCACTCAGACATGGTGAGGACATGCAGACTCCTCACAGAAAAGACCCACCATGAACCTGATCGAACCTGGGACCTTCTTTCTGCGAGGGAGCGGGGCTACCCACCGAACCCCCGTGCTGCCCAGCTCTCAATCAAAACCAATTCTGGATGCACTTTAAGGACAGCAGGACAGAAAGTTGATGAAGTAAGACCTATAAAGGTGTTCTATTATACTGTATTGTACTATAGTCTTTAAGGTATCAGTAAGTAATTATATGGTATTAAAAATGGGTTCCATGTGAATGTTTCTAAAATAGCAGAGCTCAGTAAGTAGGGGTGTCCACAAACTTATGTCTATAGAGCGTATAACGGTTCATCTCTCGTTTCCTCTCTTGCTGTGTGTGGTAACGTCCAGGCTTTTATCTACTGCTGTCAGCTTTTCTCCCGGACCTGTTTCTGGTCTTCCAGTCACAGCTGAGTCAGAAAGTTTTCGTTTTGTTTATTTATTTGTGCATGGTAAGGCCACACAGTCCTGCAGCATTTCTTTTCAGTACGTGATTACAGTCTCTTTTGGGTCTCATATATCATCAAACGTGAAAATGTTTAACACTTAGAAGTTTGGGGTTTGGGGTCATTTTTTGTACGCTTTTGATTTAGCCTTTAATTTAAACTCTTTTAAAATGTAAGAGTCTGGTATCTGTTTCTTCAGCATAAAAAAAACCCAAAAAACAAACGATACGACTCCTCATTCTTCTGTTTCCAATAGCAATAAACCGAAAAATGTAAATAAGACAAATATTTAAGTATTAATTCACTTGAAGAAAGACTTTCTCCAACATGAGAAAGAAGAGAAAAGAAGGGTAAAAAGAATAAATAAATCCATAAATAGTGAGAATTTGGGAAGAGGGAAAAAAGGGAAGAATAAATGAAGGAAAAAAATATAAATATATTTCAAAAGAGAATATGAAGAAAATAATAAATACATATTTTTGGATAAAAATATATTGTATACATAATTGACAGGATATAATCATTTATTACACACAGATATTTAAGAAAAATAAAAAGAAGAAAAGGAAGAAAAATAAATTGATGAGAATGTAACAATTTACGAAAAATATAAAGAAAAGATCATTATTCTTGTTTATTTCTTAATTTGTTTTAAAATAAAGGATTTGTTATCTATAACTGCTCAGAATCGTGACATATTGATGTCTGAGTAACTTTTAATTACTTAATGAAGAACATTGAGTTAAACGGTCCCAGAAGCGTCCCATTTACACAGGGGGCACCGAAACTGACCAAAAACTGTTTGATTTAATTTATTACCTCAAACAGACTCGTCTGTAATTTTAATTGAAGTCGTGATGGAAGAGCTAAATCAATACTCTGACGTTTTGTGAAAAGATTTTGTCGCCCCTGTCCAAAGTAACAGATATTAAAAAATATCCAATGTTGAGTATGAATCTTAAAGCTTAACGAGCTCACGGTTAGCTTTACAACCGGTTACAACTTTGTTGTATTTATTTCACTTGTTGTCATGGTTACTGGGGTTTGTTATGTCTCATAATTATGCCAGTCCCTCATGAATGGTGCCAGCAGGGGTCACTGTGGCAGAGCCAGAGGATGATCCCCTAACTGACCTCTCCTCTCTTAGACCTGGGCAGGATAGATAACATAACAATAAAGTGTGAATGCACACTCAATCTGGCAACCCTGTGTAGTTCACTGCAATCTGGCAACCCCATGCTGGTTTCTGTCTGCTGCTGAGGGGAGTCACAGCAGAGCCGCACATGCAGTGGCACAGTACACAGCTCCAGAGTGCGTGTGTGTTGTAGCTCATAAGTGTGTGTGTTTTTCCTGGGACAGGTGCTGCTGCTGCTGCTGCTGGTGTGTTGAGTTGTGAGTTGAGTGCTTTGTGTTAGTTAAGCAAACGGCACGAGCACTCAGAACAGCTGTCTTCAGGCATGGCACGGCGGTGGAGCGCGCGATCCGAGCCGCACCGAGACAGGTGCGCGAGACAGCAGGAGCTTTGACTTCACTCTCCGTCGCGTTCGTCCTCGTGCCGCTGATCCTCTTCTTCCTCTTCTGTGACCGTGTGGATTTTATTGCGAGCCCGTTGCAAGGGAGAACGGAGTGCGCGAGCGCTTCATGACGAGGTCTCGGTGAGTGCGCAAGGCTTTATTATCACTAAGGAAAGGTGCAACAAACTCAAACTCGCGCGTGTTGCTATCCGGCTATTGTAGTAACCCCACAGCTGTGTGTGTGTGTGTGTGTGTGTGTGTGTGTGTGTGTGTGTGTGTACAATATCAGTGTAGTACAGGGATAAATCCCAAGTGTGTGTTAATTCAGTACAGTGATAAATCTAAATAGTGTGTGTTAATTCAGTATAGTGTGCGCTCAGTATGGTTTTTATTCAGAATCCTGTGTGTGCTTTATTTCAATACAGTATTGTGTTAATTTGTTATCGTGTTAATTCAGTACACAGCGTGTTGTTTTATGACGGAGTGTGTTAATTCAGTATAGTATGGTGTTTCTTTATTATTGTGTTAAGTTTGTACGGTATGGTGTTTTATTACAGTGTGTTTGAACCCGGGACCTTCCAACTAGGCCACCACAATACTGTAATTTAGTACAGTATGGCGTTAGTTTAGTACACAGTTTTTATTGTTTATTTAGTACAGTGTGTAACTTTAGTTGTTAGTTGGGTTCTATTCGGTACAGTACTGTGGGCGGTAATTCGGTACAGTACTGTGGGCGGTAATTCGGTACAGTACAGTACTGTGGGTGGTAATTCGGTACAGTACTGTGGGCGGTAATTCGGTACAGTACTGTGGGCGGTAATTCGGTACAGTACTGTGGGCGGTAATTCGGTACAGTACTGTGGGTGGTAATTCAGTACAGTACTGTGGGCGATAATTCGGTACAGTACTGTGGGTGGTAATTCAGTACAGTACTGTGGGCGGTAATTCGGTACAGTACTGTGGGTGGTAATTCAGTACAGTACAGTACTGTGGGCGGTAATTCGGTACAGTACTGTGGGCGGTAATTCAGTACAGTACTGTGGGCGGTAATTCGGTACAGTACTGTGGGCGGTAATTCGGTACAGTACTGTGGGCGATAATTCAGTACAGTACTGTGGGCGATAATTCGGTACAGTACTGTGGGCGATAATTCAGTACAGTACTGTGGGCGATAATTCGGTACAGTTTTGTTTTGTGGTTTCTTATTTAAACAAGTGTCAGTAGCTTTGTGTGTTTTTTGATTTGGTGTTTGTGTGTGTGTTTGTGAGTGTGTTTGTGTTGTAAGTGTTTGTTTGAAAGTGTGCTTGGGTGTATGTTTGTGAGTGTGTTATGCTTGGCTGTAAGATTGCCAGAAGTGTAATAATGGATTTTTTAGTTTTTCTGTGTGATTTTGCTGCAGACGTACATATGTGGGAGTCTTGACAGGAGTGTGTGTGTTGAAGTGTGTGTGTTTTTCTTCTGACCTATCAAGACGGATCCATTTCATACCGAGCATATTTCTGCTCAGGGAATAAAAATAAGAACCACCAGGAATAAATTATGTCATATTTTCCACTTTGTGTATGTGCGCATGTCTGTGTGTGTCTGTGTGTGTCTGTGTGTGTGCATATGGTCATTAGTTCCTCTTGCAGTGTAGAGTTTGTGTTGCACATTTGTTTTGCTACAGTGCCATGTCACAATGCCTTGGTACACACACACACACACACACATTGCAGCTGCTCCCTTTTCAGAACTTACACACACTTAACTCATGCTAGAACACACGATGACCGATTCACAACCTGACCATAATTACATACTCCAATTTATAGCTGTGTTCTTTTTGCTGCGTGCGTGTGTGCGTGCGCGTGCGCGTGCGTGTGCGTGCGTGTGTGTGTGTGTGTGTGTGTGTGTGTGTGTGTGTGCGCGTGTCTGCCTGCGCGTTTTGTACCTCGGCCCTGTTTCAAATTCAAATCTCCTCTGAATTGTCCTTTGTCAGGCTCTGAGGTTTGTGGACTGGAAAGAGAAACGTAACTGAAGTTCTCCAGAGTCAAAGAGAAAAAAAGAGAAAATGAGATGAAGAAGAAGAAAAAAAAACGTAAAAGGAGATAAGAAGTGGAGAAGAGGAAGAGGAGGAGGAGGTTAGGGTGGGAGGAAGAAGAAAACCAGAGAGAGAAAGGAAGAATGAGAAAAGAATAAGGAAAAGGGGAGTGGGATAAAAGGAGGAAGGAGAGTAAATAAAGAAAAAGGAATGAGAGAATGAGAGCCAAGAAAATGAAGGTCACTGTGGGAGGGAAAAAAGAGGAGGAAAAGGGACGAAGAGGATCAGAAAAAAACGGGGAGGATGAGGAAAGAAAAGATGGACTACATGAGCAAAAAAGAAGGAGAAAAAGAGGAAAAGTAGGAGAAAAAAGGAGGAGAGGAAATAAAGGTGTATAAAGTGTAAAGAAAATAAAGGGAGAATAACAAGGCTAAAATATGGATAAGAGGGAAAGGAAGTAGAGTAGAAATACAGGAAAAGGAGGTGAATAAGGGAGGAAATATGTGTGTAAGGTGTAAGAAAACAGGACAAAAAACGAGTAGAACAGGAAAAGGAGGGAAATAAAACCTTGGCATTGAATAAAAAAACAATTACAAAATAGATGAGAGAAAAACACAAAATAGGAAAATGAGGACGGAGAATATGAAAATGAGGGATGTTGGTCAGGAAGGGTGTGATGGGGTTAAAAATGTTAGACTGAAATAAAAGAGAAGAAAAAATCGAAGAAGAAAAAAACAAGAGAACAATATCGAAAGAACGAAGAGAAACGAAGAGGAAAAGATAAAAAACCACAGTGAAAGGAAATGAACAATGTAAGTGAGGAAGAGAGGAAAAACAGAGGGGAAAGAAATGAGGAAGGGAGGGAGTAAAAAAGAGAACGAGGGAGGAGACCATGATGGTGAGGAGAAGTAAACGAAAGAGAATAAGAAGAAAAAAAAATAAAGGAAAAAGACAAGAGAAAGCTGGGGATAAGTGAAAACGAGAATAGGGAGAAATAAAATAAGGAGGGAT
>JAYJMA010063188.1:0-24089 GCA_036873895.1 Parotocinclus cabessadecuia
AGAGAGAGAGAGAGAGAGAGAGAGAGAGAGAGAGAGACAGAGAGAGAGAGACAGAGAGACAGAGAGAGAGAGAGAGACAGAGAATGAGACAGAGAGACAGAGAGAGAGAGAGAGAGAGAGAGAGAGAGACAGAGAGAGAGAGACAGAGAGAGACAGAGAGACAGACAGAGAGAGTAAGAGTGATGGCACTTACCCGACACATAGACTAGGAGCGAACAGAAGACGAAAACCGTTTCCATGGCAACTGCGTAAAGAGCGACAGGTAGATAGAAAATAGTAAAAATCAGTGTCAACTAAAAACAGAGGTAACCCATGCACCCACCGAGGGGCGACGCTAAAAAGTAGTTCCATTCTTAGCCTTCATCGCTTCGTATCGCTCACCTCCCGGTCACTGACATCAAAAGCTCCTGACACCGTGCACATTTTCAGCCTCTCTGACTTTTCTTTTAAGCCTCTGTATAATCGGGCACCAAGGCCCTCGCACACACACGCAGTCACACACACAGTCCCACGCTAAGGGCCACTTTAGAGACACCAATTAACCTAACACACAGCATTTTGGACTGTGCGAGGAAAAAGGAGTACCCGGAGTAAACCCACGCAGACACGGGGAGGACATGCAGACCCCACACAGAAAGGACCCAGACCAGGACGCGCCGCCCTGGGATCGAACCCGGGACCTTCTCGCTACCCAAGGGTCAGTCTCTCAGATTATTACGATTATTATTAATTTTTATTTTTATTTTTTGCGAATTTTGAAATCGTGCAGAAAAACCCTAAACGTAAAAAGTCCAAAATGTGAAGGAAAAAAAAACTGCTTCCTGTAGTCCTGTAATTCTGCTCAACACTCATCTAGGTTAAACTGTTTATAGATATTTAGATATTTACCGAGACGTGTGTCCCGGTTAAGTGGGTCTGACGATACCCCGGGGTGACTTTTTGATATCGATTTTTTTCTGTCTGTTTAGACCCGCGAGGTCTCGTGAAGAAGCCGTGTCCCGTTAATAATTACGTAATGGCGATGGGGAATAGGAATGGTGCGCGCTCAATGGCGGATTCACTTGTGACGTCTCCCTGTGGTTGAACAAAAACCTAATTATGCTCATTTTAGCAATCATGAATCCGTTTGAAGTTTTTTTTTATTTTTTTAACCTAGAACTATTTAAAGCCAGGCTACGTAACGGACACGTTTCCTGACCTACCTGTTGTTCTGAGCCTCTTATTTAAATAAATAAATAAATAAAAATAAGACATCCCGCCTCGCCGTCTTTCTACGCGCCGTTATTTTTATTGAGCGGGTTCGTTCTCAAACATGGCGTGGTTCAAGGTTTCGCGTTAAACGCTGGCTCGTGGGCATCGCTGCAGCCCGGTTAAGAGCGCTTGATCGCCCACACGAAGCGTTTGGGACACACCCTCCGAGCGCAGACGGAAACAAAACAGCGGGCAGACTTGAAAATCGCAATTCTCGTGCGAGTGCGTGCTCGTAAAGGCACGCCATTAGCTCCAAATGTTCGGTCTACAGGGACGGCATTCACTATGAAACCATAAACCACATCCCGTAAACAAAGGCAGAGTCAGATGTCAAAGCTGATCGATACTGATCGATAGGTTTGATCCCTGCTTACCGTCGTTGCTCCCGTTAAGCTGTGGAAGAAGATGAGGGTCGGATAAGGGAAGGATTTTGGTCAAACAGCCAGGATTCCAGAGGCTTCTTGCAGATTTTAGGAGCAAATTGGCTGATTAAGAAAGAAATAATAATAATAATAGAATAAAACAACAGATTCCGGAATAATTAGGCCTAATTGGCTATAGATAGCACGAAAAGAGGATTATGTCCTCCTTCAGAGGAACTGTGAGCTTTTACTAAAACTCGCCCCTCTCCCTTTCACTTACACACACTCTCTCTCTCTCTCTCTCTCTCTCTCTCTCTCTCTCTCTCTCTCTCTCTCTGTGCCACTCTCTAGGGATAAACTACTGATTTGTATTTTGATTTTAATATCCATTTCTTTCTTTCCCACCTATCATATGAGGTGTGATTTACCTAAATCCTTTCCAACAGTTGGCATGAAGACTTTAGATTCAACCAAACTGCTTTGTCAGTGTTGATGCCAAACCGACGTCACGTCTGAGTCATGTGACATAGATATCTGTGGGTGTTATGACACTGTCCAGGCTGGACGGGCTACCGGTGGCGGTGGCGGGTCTTTCTAAAGTTGTGGTAAGAACGTGTCGTTCTGACGCGGTGTCAAAAATCCAAGCCAGGTACGTTTTGGAAGGATTTCTCCGAGGAAGCAAGATATGAGGTCAGAGGGTTCAGATTATACCAGTTCAAATGGAGGAAGTTTTTTTAACATTTTGAAAAGGAAGCAAGCTGCAAATAAGGAGCAAGCTACAGACGCAATAGCTGTTAAAGAAAAATAAGGAGCTTAGGAGACTTTGTGTAATCTCAGCCTAAGTTTGTTGGTTCAGATCTTTTACTGAATTATTCCGTTGTTTGCAGCGGCCGCTTGAAATTTCACGTTTGCCCCTTTGTCCCACCACCGTAACCTGCTCTGTCCTACGCACCAGACCTCAGCGTGTCCAGATGACACATTTCAATATACAACAGGTGCAGCCCATTGTGCGACTTACGACATTTCGACGTTACGGTGGGAATCCGCTAACGATCCTACATTCACGTTCAGCACTCTGAATTTCCCCGGGTGAGCGACATGCAGTACAGGCGGTACCCTTTCACACTCCGATGAGGAAGTCGGCAGTGCGTGACGTGGCGGGAGTGATGAGGGTGAATGCTGGGAAACGTAGTGAGGAAATGTTCTAGAGAAGAGCGCGTTCTAGTCTTTCCTGTTCGAAATATAAACCGAAAACAGAAACGGCATAGTGTTTATGGAGAATCGGTTTAAAGTTGTTATACGCCGAATGCTGAGCTCTGTCAAAAGTCACCAAGTGAACTTTTATTCCTTTTTTTTTTTGTAGTTTCAGTTTGATGACCAACGTTTTCTCCTTGGTGATGACCCTCGTTTGTTCTTGTCAACAGGGCTGCCTTTCGTTGCAAAGAAAAACAAAATTGTTTTTTGGGTTTTTTTTTTAAGTGAAGCAAAACAGGAACAGTAAACGGGTGTAGGCGAGAACGAGAGAGAGAGAGAGAGAGAAACTGCGAGGGAGGAAGTGTGTGTGACACAGGGCTTATCATAACCTTCACACACACCAGACTGTGGACAGAGACTGCTCATGTCAGCCAGAGCAGCAAACACAATGCGTCAAAGGGTCCAAGTGTCTCCCCAAGACTGACATTCATTTCTTTTTGATTTTTTTTAAAGCAACAATTCACACTGCGACCGTTTTCAGCCTCCAGGTTCTGGTTTGGATTGGGATCCTGATATGATACTAAGGAAACCATGGACAGGGTTTCGACTCTGCTCGTGTTTTTGCGCTTAATACTTTGGGCATCAGGTATGTGGAGTTTGTTTTCTCGGTTTAAAGTAGCTTCAGAAGTTCGCTGCTTTTATAAAGTGTGTGATATCTGTGCGTAACGTGAACGCTCACAGGCTTGGAATGTTTAAAGGTAGGAAACGAATCATTTAGTCGAGTTCACTTGTTAAAGCTTAAAATGATCACCTTAAAGATTTGGACTTCAAAAGAACTGCGTGTTAAGATCAAATCCACGATCAGACTTGTTTGTGTGTTTGTGTGTGTGTGTGTGTGTGGGGGGGGGGGGGGTTTCACAACATTCACGGCATTTCTGTTGTATTTACTGTAAAACATCGTAATGCAGCATAAACCTCCGACGTGGCTTGTGAGAGGGTTTTTTTTTTCATCCACACTGTGTTTTCGACATGTTTGTTTTAGGTGAGATGATACCTGGAAACGTGACGGTGCACCTTTGGGAGGGGAACGTAACTGTAACGTGGGATCCTCCACAGAAAATCCCGGGGGTTTTCCTGTATCGGGTTCAGCTGTCTGAGTAAGTGATTGCTTATTGCAGATTACTCATCACTTGCACAGCCCAAATATCATGGTCCATATCTGTACGTCTACCGATCCGGACATTTTACAAACCGCCGTCATGAACATGTCTTTTCGTTCCCAGTACTGATTCGCCTTACGTGTGGGTCAACATCTCACAGTGCCACCTGCTAAAATCCACCGCATGTAACATCGGATATCGTCCCAGTGAGTCCAAGTTCACGGTACGAGTCGGGGTGGTCACTGGTCAAGGCGCAATCTCCTGGAGTAAATCGCTTTCGGAAAATATAAGGAGCAGTGAGTGTCGCTTTGTAGCTTTATCAGTTGTGCTGAACCATAATGCAATGCGTTATTGCAATAATAATGTGATAATCCTTCCTTCTGTGACTCAAATTCGATTTTTCCCCCCCTGTTTAGGTCACCTCTACCCCCCTACATTCAGTGTATCACCCAGTTCGTACTCTGTGCTCATTAAGGTGGACCGGAAGCCCATAATTGACGAGCTTTTCCCCTATGGTGTGCAGTACACTGCTTATCTGTGGCCAGAAGGGCAGGAGAATAAGGTACGTTTTGTATCACAAGATTCTTTTCTTGTCTATCTCTCTCTCTCTCTCACACACACACACACACATGCATTTACCCAGTATCAGTATTCCGTGTACGTGACGTGTACCCGTTGTGAAATTTGGCTCGTAGACGCTGACAAAGACTTATGACGACGTTGACGACGGGTACGAAGTGATGTTCGACTCGTTGCGGTCCTTGCAAGTGTACTGCATGCGCGTGAAGGTGGAAAGCCTGGCGACCGAAGCCGTCGCCGTCTCGCCGGCACAGTGCTTAAAGCTGCCCCCAGGTAAGGCCCCCGCCCTTTTTAGAGCCTCTTATGCCGAGAACATGAATACGATTCAGCCTGTGGGATTTTAATAAGCGTGTTTGTTTTTTGGTTTTTTTGTTGCTGTGTGTGTCAGATTTGGTGGTGGATTACACCCTGATCCTTTGCACAGTGTTCCTCGGATCTCTGTGTGTTGTGATTCTCCTGATGCTCTTCGTCTGCATCTTTAAGCATCCCCAGAAACTGCCGGCCGCTCTGGTGAGTCAGCGAAAGTTTCGGCAAAACTAGAAGTAAAAAAACAATAAAAGCAGGCTCGCTTGACTGTTAAAAAGGGAACAGTGAATCAGAACGAAATACTCACTTCACATTTCTTAAAAACTCAACAGGGAAATGAAGGGTTTTTTTCTTTTAAGGTCTATTGCGAATTTTGCTAGGGTTTTTTTTTGGTTTTTTTTGAGCTACTTAAGTCATACGGACCTGCGCGAAAGTCTCAGGCCACCGTTGCACTAGATAGAGCACTGCTTTCACGGTGGTATTTTAACGGCCATGTCTTTCTAAGAAATACTAGAACGCAGGCAGTAAATGCACGCCTACTGAAGCAGCCATATAGGCACGTGTAAAATCTGTACGATCTGTTTCAGACACCTGTCGTGAACGGCTGGCACCCCATGACTATCGGATCGGTCCAGGTGGAGACAGTGACAGACAAAGGATGGGTCCTGACCTCCTTTAACGCGGAGGCGAGGGTTCAGAGTTCGAATAAGTTTGATGAGCTTACGGAGGACGAGCAAGACAGGAGAGAGAGTCTGGATAGCGGAGTAAGCATGGAGCAGTCTGTTAGGAGCGCGACGATGGACGAACAGCTGGCCGAGTTCCTCATGGACAGCGGATGTGAAAGTCTGAAGGGAACCGATGGCTGTGGGCATGCCGGGACGGTCACGGGTCAGGCCTTTTCTGTAAACAGCACAAGGTCGGGAAAGGAGGACAGCGGTTTGGGACTGGAACACCACGAGGGGTATGATTCTTTAGACGGGGAGGACAGCGGGCTCTCCGAGGTGGTGGTTGGGGACGGGTATCGGAGTCAGAGCCCGTCTAGCGTGGAGACGGCCAAGCTGTGCGACATGGACCTAAACACGGCCGAGTTCGATCAGGCTGAGCTGCCGTGTGCGTATCGGTCCGGTCATGTGAAATGCACGTGTTCGGCTCATGAGTACTGCGTGTGGTGCAAGTCGACAAAATCCCAAACAGCAGCCTGTCAGCCACCGACCGCGGCGCTTCTGCCGGATCTGAGTCGCTCGGCGTATCGGTCCGATCACGGCAGGGGTGTGATTTCCAGCTACCTGAAAAAAACTCTCGATCAGACGCCGCATGTTTTAAGTGTGGAAACTACAGGGCCCGATCTGAACTTCACCAAGAACTCGTTTTCGCTCTTGTCCTGCCCTTTACTTCCGCAAAACGACACGAAGCATCCCAGCACTACGAACGTCAGATCTTTCACCCTCGATGATGTCGAGCTGACTGTTTCCTGATCTGATCTGATGTGATCTGATCTGATCTGGTGATTTTCTCTTAAGAGATAAACGTCACTAAAACATGGGATGGAAACTCATTTTCAGCTGGATATCCAGAGCGACTTATTCCTGTCGACGCTGAGTGCGTTCCCCTGCACCCAATAATCCAATCGCGGTCTGATTTCGGCGGGTTAAACAGTGTGTAAAGGGTGTACGCCGATCCACAAATCAGATAAAGAGAGCTGGACTTTACTCCAGTAGTCGGATTACTCATAGCACGTACAGTCTGTCTGCACTTGTGTGCAAACCGGACACGGTTGCCAGTTCCTTGCTAGGAACTGCCTTTATTTGAGCTCTTTTTTTCCATTGACAGTGCTTTTTTTTTCTCACCGGATCTGGCAACCCCGGAATTATAGACAGCGAGGAGGCTATCGAACACTTTGCGGAGAATTTGAAACTGGAGAAAATGCAGGGTTGGACGTTTTAATGTCGTTTTTTTCTGCTCTACAACATTATACGATCTCAAACAGCCAAATACAAATTGAGCCCCAAACCTAGGGTGACAGTGGCAAGAAAAAAAAACTCCCTGATAATAGTAGGAAGAAACCTTGGGCTCAAGAAGGGACCCACCGTCCTTGGGTGGCCCAGATGTAAACCGTGCAAATGTGTGACGTAATCACTGTAAACTGTTTGATCAGATTACTGATCAAATCCCATTTCCTGCGCTTATTGGATCATTTAGCGCATGTGAACGTACTCAGCCTTGGACTGGAGTAGCTTTACGCTTCGGCCTAGATTGTTTGCAACAAACTGTGACTCGTATCTTTGTTTCGTTTTATCTTAAAAACGACGACCGGCCTCGTCACGTTTTTGGGATGCAGCCGAATTCTATGTCTATTACTAAACACAGGACGTCCAGTGTGACCCTGGGTGGTCATCCATCGAACGATTCGCCCCTCATAACTGGACAGTTAACTCGTTATTTAGACGCAGTGAAGTCCACAAAGTAAGAGTGTGACCCAAGAAATTTCAGAAAAGCTCCCCAACACGGGGAGAAATCAGCGACTGTTCTGTCAGCGGGAGAATGTTGCACAGCAATGCATGTAGACTGAACTTGTTTGTACTGCACTTGATGACTGACTTATTTATTTGACGTTTTGAAATAAATAAATATGAATGTTATAATGAAGTAATAATAATACATTTAAAAAAAAAACAGGACCTGGTGTGAAAGTTCCTGTTTTTACGTAAACGTGAGAAACTGTGGTTTTAACTGGAATTATTCGCTAATCTATAGGATCTACTAAATAGAGCTCAGGGAATGCAGCTGGAGAAGGGGATCATCCCCACAGCTGTCGGTCCTGTAATGGGAAGAACCCACTGGGGCAAGGATTTTATATCCAATATGGCAAAAATACCGTATCATAATCACCATAAAACCAGAACGAAACAAGGACTAGAGCGTGATTATGAACATTTTCTGTATATTATACCGAAAAATGCTTTATTCATGCTTTTAATCGTTAAGTAAATATTCATGAAGGGTCAAAAGACAATCATTTGGGGGTCGGGAACAGATGGTAATTCGGAGTTAAGTCCTTTGTCAGCTCGCGTCAGAAATCCTGTCCTTTTCGATTAAATGCTCTGTGACCCTGTCGAACCAAGGTGGCGTCTCTTCCAGAGACTTGACCCCGGTGTCCCGGCGGCACGGGGGGCTCGGTGGGCGGAGCGGCCTGGGTCCTTTCTGTGCCCGCGTGGGTTTACTCCGGGTACTCCGGTTTCCTCCCACAGTCCAAAGACATGCGCGGCGCAATCTTTGACATTTTAGATGAAATCTGAGCTCCCATTTCAATCGCAGAGAAATCGTTGGCGGCTCAGGAATGTTGTTTCTGACGTGAATAGCGAGCAGTACGGCGGTCAAAGGTCAGGCGTCGGAGCAGCACGAACATCCACACGCACAGTGAAAGCGGTAGTGAAATAATTCCTCTGGGTCTTCGTACGTTCGACTAATTTTGGTGACATCAGCATTTCGTTTTAGGAGTCGCAGAGAGGAAGTTTAATGGGGTTAAAAGAAACGGGGGCGGAATTTCTTAGCACAGAATCGTTCGGCAGATTCATCATGAGACTCTGTGCTGTGGTTTCCAGACGCAGCCACCCACAATTCTCGGATCGGATATTTCAGTTTCATTCACTGAGTGTGCTGAGACACGACAGCGCTTCTCTGAAACGACCTTCAAATGGTGTTTTTCCTAACATGTTCACGTCTGACGGGCTGTTCTGGGGATCCTGCAGGACTCCTGCGCTAATAAAACTGTCCTGATAGCAACAATTATAGTGAGAAGAAATGGTTTATTTATGTTCGTTCGCACACAGCAAGACGATCAGCGTACACACAGAAGAACAAGAATAATATAAGAATAAAGAACTCAAATCTGAGAACCGTTTGTTTTTTTTTTATTGTCATGTAATAGTAAAAGATGTTCTGGTTTTTGGGGCTGTGGTAGCCTAGCCGGTAAGGTATTTGGTCCAGGGTTCCAATCCCACCTCTGCCACAGTTGGGTCCTTAAGCCAGGCCCATAATGCACCACTGCTCTTACATTGAATTGTAAGAGCGTACTGGATGTGCGGTGCGTGGCTCTGGATAAGGGCGTCGGGTTATCGGGTTGCCTTTGCTTGTCCTTTGGAAAAACCTTTTAAGTTAAACTGAGAAAATTCAAAGACTCGACGTCCCAGAGCCGTGCTGCATGCACGCCGTCATTTACATAAGCAGCTATTTGCAGCTTCATGCTACTAAAATTAAACCACCGCACATCTGGCACCCAGCTCGATAGCTCCAAAACCAACGGTCTACCCAAAGCCACATCCTGTCACAGCAACAGCTCGCCTTTCTTTTCCTATTTTTTTCTTTTTTGTTCTTACTTGATCTTGTTCTCTGTGTTGTTTTTTTTTCTTTCCGAATGCTAACTGTATGCGCTTTGGGTCGTTTATAGGAAAGAAAAAATAACAAAAGGACTGCGAAACGCCATTTACGCAACTAATAAATATAAACGCCGCACATGATGTTAGACGTCTCCGAAACAGAACCGTCATCTCGTCTGAGTGTTACATCATTTCTGATCTATGATCCTGCTAATGGAGAATGGTGACGAGGACCTCTGGAGACCGAGCTCCCTGCGGACAAAGGCATTTGATTAAGAGAGCAAGTGAGGGTGCATACATTTACAGTACACGTGTGTGTGTGTGTGTGTGTGTGTGAATGTTTTTCTTTTGTACTCACTTTAGGATTTTGTCCTTCATTGTGGGTTCTTTAAAAGAAAACAAGGCGTCACTACACTCCTGTTATGAAAGCACCAAGGGAGCGACAGGGAATGAAAGACTCACGTTTTCTCTTGCAGCGACTCTTGAGATTCTTCCAGCAAATCTGCAGCACACAGACCAGTACGAAAAAGGCCAGGATGCAGAACGCTACCGCTATCCCAATCGACACAGACTGTGATCTAGCATCTGCAAATCATAATCAAAGCAAGGTAAAAAAAAATTAAAATAAAAAAAAATAAAATAAAAAAAATATATATATAAAAAGCAATTCACCCGCATATGTAAATGATTACAGGCTCCGATTAGACACTGGGTTTTGCCACAAGGGGCTGTAGAGGTAAAGGTGTTTGCCTTGCTGCCCTATAAAAAGGCTCTCAGAGGCTACTTTTGGCTTGTGTACCTGTCGTTCATTCGACAACTCCTTCTTGGTGAGCATATATAAGTGTAAAGCAGGTTATACATCGTGACTGCATAGCTATTTCACACCGACTGAAACAATTGCTCGACATTCTCCATGTGTATTTACGTTCATTCAGTCTGTAGTCGTCTAGTTAGTGAGGTGGCATTATTTGTGCGCAGCATTTTTGCTCCGTAGGAAGCCAGACAAAGCAGCTTGCCAAGCCTAGATCATCTTCCAATATCTAATCCCAAACTGAGCAAGCCTAGGGCGACAGTGGCAAGGGAAAACCCTGTAAACGTTACAAGTAAAAGAAACCTAGCAAAAAAAAAAAAACGGCGTCCCGTTTTAAAGGAAAAGGATTGATTTGGTTTAGATCTTGCTGGTGTTTCATCTTTATAATATGTTTTTTTTTATGTGATAGTAGCACATATAATAATAATAATAATAATAATAATAATAATAATAATGATAACAATAATAATAATAATAGTAACATATACACAAATAAAACATTTCTTTAGACTAACTTGCAAGCCCCTAAACATGTTTTTTTTTTTTTTACATTTTCCTTTGAATTCACGTTATTGCGTAAGTCCTGTTCTGCTTTCTCTTTCTTACCCATTTGAGTTTCCAAAGGAACAAAGGGTTACGTCCTGTCAGCATCTGCTCGAAGGGGTCGGCATTTAGATCAGGGTTTTAGCTAAACAACAATAGATCGATAACCAAAGACTTTAATCGCAAATGAAAACAAAATCCGCTCAAGACGATCCTCTCTCTCTCTCTCTCCCTCTCTCTCTCTTCATCCCGTGACTGTCTCGATTTCACGTAACGAGGCCTTTTCTAAACTGGTTTGTCCTCATTCTTACAGTTTTGCCTCCCCCAGTCTATGTTTTATTTTCAGGTGGTTCTCTTCACATGTAAACTCTTTTCTCTGAAGCTGATGGGTCCTTTTGTTTTGGTTGGGTGAACTCAGGGTGCTGTAAGGACCTTAGGACGTGTGCAGCACTATCGTGAATCATGTGACGTATTACTAATCTCAGGGGATGATTCTTTTTTGCAGCTGAATTTTCTGATATCGTGTTTTATCCCGAGTTAATGACACGATGCCCTGAATACGTGCTTCTCACACGGTGACACAGTTTAAAAGTTAATAACGGCACGCAGGACGCGCTGCATTACAGTTCAGCATTGTTTTCTTTTATTAATAATATTCATTACAACACTGTACATCATGGACCTCACACACACACACACACACACGTTTGTCTTACTGTCCTGATGCGAACTTTCCATCTGCCCACTGACAATTAACGCTACACCTACACCTGACCCCAAACTTAACCGATGTCCTTTGAATTTTTTTGTATTTCAAATGAAAGTTGCTGTATTTAAAAAAATCCCCTTTGACCCCCTATTTGCCTACACACACACACGCACACACACTCGCACATCACGAAGGTTCCTATAACTTTGCTTTCTTATCGTTTTAACCTCTGCTTTATTGAAGCCGTCCTTATGGACCTAGAAGCAACAGATTAAGGCCGGTCAGTTCCCGGGACGCTTTTATCGACGAAACCCATCAGACGTTATTCCAACAGTTGGGTGAACCCTTTTGGTTTGACTGTGCGTTAAAGTTCCTTTATAGCCGCTCGTTGCACACGTTTTCTAAACCTTTGGTTCATTTTTCTCAGGGCACAGAAAACAGAACCACTTTTTTTTCATTAATAAATAAATAAATAGAAACAAACAAACGAGGCACTCAAACAAGTTCTGCATTCAAATCCCTTCCCAGGATATCAAAATGCCACCCACACGCCACCCTGTGATCAGATCTTACCACCAACCAAACACGCAGGGATGTGCTCAGAACAAAACTCTACTGTAAAGCTTTTCATGCAGCTCATGCCTTTGCTTTAACCACTGCCAAACGGCCGAGGGAGTCAGAGAGAGTGCAAAGAATGCATCGGTCCACCCGGAACACTCCAGGTGCAGCCTGGAAGGAAATCCAGGTGCAAATCCTGTGCTTCAGACCTACTGACAGCTTTTCTGAACCGGCCAGGTGAACGCTCTGCTGGCAGGGCCTGGACTGGGCCTCTGTGGCCGTGCCAAGGCTGCCCTGCTGTTTTAAGTACCGTGTGCTTCCTTTGGACGGCTTTGTCGAACACAGAACGAACGCGCAAAGACGTGAAAGAAAGGCTTGTGCTGAAACCAGACCGTGATGCCTTGAGCCGCAATTATTTGGACACGACAAGACCGGATCAGTTGCAAGTCACTGTGGATAGGGGTGTTCCAAATGTGCATGTGTAAACATGTAAGAGGAAGAAATTATACTTGCAAGGTGCTTCCCCAGTTCCTGTTTTTCGCTCGTTTCCTGGTATAATGTCAATGCTTGAAAAGAAACGTCCTTTCATTCAGTCTCTGTTTCCACTCCCTCTGACACACATACACCCACAGGAGTTCCTACGCTCAGTTTTGAAAAGGATACTCAAGCTGTGGGAAATATTATCTCGTTATATTTTTTACGGTACTTACATCTTCACAAGGTTTATTTCATGCAAAAGCAACAGCCACGGAGACCAAAAGGTTCCAAATGACGTGTAATGCCGGTCTGCTAGCGGTTTATCACCGTACCATCATCCGAAACGTGTTATTAAACGTATCATTTGTATTATTTATATATACAACTCTAATATAACAACATATTTTCTATCCTATAGTTTTCTATTTACATTTATATGTTATTCTCGACGTATTCTCTGTTACTGAATTCGTGCTTATCATCAAGGCTCACCAAACAGGTTCGGTACCTGTCTGAGTTTTGGTCCTTACTGGGTTTCTTCCTTGTAACATGTTTGGGATGTTCTTCTTACGAATTGAGGTTTAATCATTGTAAACCTGTTTTCATACAGAAATGAATCTGATACTGATGTTTTATTTATCACGTCATCCTAGAAATCCTTCCTGATTCCCGGAGAGAAGTCAGGTTTATTTCTAAAACGGTGCCGTGGATTAGGAGTGAGGGCTTAAGGAGAAAGAAGCACGAGAGGGAGGGAATATTTAAACAGCGGGGATAGGTTCGAGTCTGAATGACAAAAGCAAATAGATTACAAAAGAGCACCACGAGTCCAGCAAAGAAAACAGAGCGAAATGGATTCAGCAGGGTAAAGAGGGTCAGCAATCCCAAATCTCCAGGATTCTCTGAGAGCCGAACCGTCTGCAACAGGAAATCAAACCGTAAGCAAAAAGTCCTTCTTGCTTTAACTGTAACTGTAACACGTGTCACAGGACTGAAAGAAGTGTTCGGGTCTGGCCTTGAATTATTTTACAAATGAATCGCGTGTTATTCGTGCACTTGACTTCACTGGACGATACAGAAATGGCTTGATTGTGGTTCCGAACCAATTATGTCATCTCCCTGATATATTAGTGCATTCTGTGTGGATCGGCTGATGTGTGTGTGTGTGTGTGTGTGTGTGTGTGTGTTCAGTACTGTGCAAAAGTCTGAGGCCACAATCATAGCAACGCCCTTCATTCCCTTAAATCCTCTTTTCTGCTGATTTTATCCCAATCTTCTTCATCTTATCCTTTTTAAGCTGTTTCTTGGCTTGGAGTAACGCTTTCTTCAGAAAGCTTCTTCGAACCGGCTTGAAGTGTAAGGGGAGCGCACACTAAATACTTGACCCCGGCAGAATAGAAGCCGTTTCCTGATTTTTTATGAACAAAAAAAAAAGGCATGCGCATACGTCCTCCGTCGTTATGACTCCCTGCCCACGCTTTACCAGCCGTGGTTTTGTTTCACTTCGCTGAAAGGTCACTGTCAGACCAGTCTAGGGTTTGGACCTGGAGATGATGGTACAGGAAACTCTAATGTCCCGGAGCAATCGGAGTACTGAGACACTCAGGCTGTAAGGTCTTTAAAATCTGTACTGCTCACAGAAATGACGAAGGAAACATCCCCTAATTTTGTGGAGCAGTGCATGCGTTGATATTTTAGTCAGTGGCTAGAACGGAGAGAGGTGGACACCGTATTATTAATCTCAAAATGGGCAAAGGTCAGTAACGTACGCACAGGCTATCAGGAAGCAGTGCGGGTTTCAACTGATACCAGCTCAGCACTGTAAGTCTTAACACTTTCAGCAGTTTGACCATAAAGCTCACAGGTCTTCTATGATTTTTTTGTTGCTACGTCATGCTTCCACTATCAAATATCCCCAGTACATTTTCGTCCTGGGGTGGCCGGCCTGCTCTCACAGTGCCCCCACAAACCATCTTCATCTAAGCCGCTTTTCACCAATGGTAATGAAAACAAAATGGTTCGCGACAGACTAGTGATGATGGAGAGCAGTTTCCCAACATCACAACAGAAACTCCAAAATGAAAAACACTCAAGATCATTGGTGGCATACCGTTCTGTGTGTATGAGGCACGAGGCAGTCAGGTAAGATTATTTTGGGATCAGCAGTTACCTGGCATTACCACGCCCAGCGAGACGCAGAGGGAACAAGGAAAGAGGGAGGGAGAACGAGAATTTGGTTTCAATAGCCTGTTGTGAAGGACAGCAAAGTCTCAAAATGGAGTGAAAAAAGACGTTAAAGTGCACGCTTGTGCACGTCGTGTCAAATATCAGCGGTGCTGAAATCATTTCGGTGGATTCCTGAAGCGAAACCGAAAGTGGACTAGCAGAGGAAAGTGGCTCGGTTGTGTCCAGCGCTAGAATCATGCAGGTGAGTTCACTAAAAATGAAATCGCAATCACGTTTTGTCTGGCTGGAAAGTCTAAGTTGTGTGGCTGAGTGTGTTTACAAGCACCAGCAGGCATAAAACCTTCAGAAAACACTCGGTATGAACCCGAGCGTTAAATGTTAGCCTTGCTCCGGTCTACTTATATATCCTCATCGTTTGTTTATATATCGTTTGTTTGTAAGTTCTGTGACATATTTGGTCGTCTTTTCAATTTAAGTTCAGCCCTTTGCCTGGGACCCGTTTAAATGGATTTTTGGAACCGTGCCCATTCCCAGGACCTGTAAGAGACGTAAGCGCAGTGTACCTGCCTCTGTGAGAGTGCGTGTGTGTGTGTGTGTGTGTGTTTGTGTGGTGGGATGGTCTGACAGTCTGTAACGCCATAGCGCCCTCAAATATCATCACACACATTTAGATTACCCGCATTTAGCAGACCAGTGTGTCTTGGCAAAGTGGCAGAGTTGGGATTTGAACCCTTAACCTTCTGGTTGAAGGTCCACGACCTTAACATCTAAGCCTGTGAGCCTCGGAGAACATTTTTTTTTTGGTTTTCATTTGTCTGGATCATGTTTAATGGGTCAGTCCTGTTCCGCCTGTGACCCTCAAGATCTTTTATGATGCACAGAAGGAGGTTTAAACCTGTCCTGATGTGGTCATGAAGGAAACCTGAAGCGTCAAAACTGGTCCTGGCTTCTGGCTCGACACGAGCTAAATGTAATACGCTTGAGCTTTCCTGTTTGTTCACCTTTCTTGTTTTGGTCCCATAAGCACATTTCCTGTACGTAAACATTCTGTGCAAACCTATGCGATGTAGATGTTAAAATATTTGCACTGCACTGCGAATCAAATGCTTTAAAATACAGGAGCAGTGACGTGCGAAACCTATGAGCAAAAACGCAACAGCACATGCAGAACCACAACCGCAAATCGGAGAGCACAGTTTCTTTTAAAGGTGAAGCGGAAAAAGGAGGTAGTTGGTGATGTCGTGTTACCGGTTGGTAATGTTCTGGTTATGTTAACCTGGATGAGTGTGCATGAGCCACGTACATCTAATACCTTTACACTCTAAAGAAGGCGATGGCCTGCTGAATTGTGACACCCCCGGGCCAAACGGTCCCGCCTTCGAAAGGGCAAGCGGTTGTCACAGTAATAACAAGCAAGTGGTTGAACGGCAAAGTGGGGATTTTTCATCATTAATCATATAATGACGTAACCAACAGTTCTAGACCTTTAGCTAATCTTAACCTCCGTAACCACAAGGAGATCGCATTCGTCTGTTGGACCTTTATAAATAGATGTTTTTTTTGTAAACAACACAAAACAAACAAAAAAAAAAACCCCGGTATTTCGTCAGGACTAGTCATGTCAAAATGTCTTGTTTGGACACTTGGTCTCCACAGAAACCTCCCCACATGCAGCCATGCAGGCAGGAGACCAGTGCGCTGCTAAACCGGTTCTGCCACATTCTTCGCTTTGTTTCACCCTCCGCTTTTAAGCTTCCTTTAATTTAAGGAACTGAGAGCTGTTAGAGAAGGACCTTATTACGAATCGCCCTGTATTTGCGCTGGGCTGGCGTAAAGATTTTCAATAGGTCACAACGAAAAACGCAGAAAACAATGGCTTCAATGCTGCCATGTTCTTTTGTGTGTCTCTTTTGTGCCTCCAGCTGCATTTGCCTAAAGAGACGTGACGTCCAACTGCGGTGGGGCGTTAGAACACCGGGCCAGATCAGATTGATTTCATTTTGCTTTTATCTTTTTCTCTCAAAGCAGCTATAGCAAGCCTAGGGTGACGGTGGCAAGGAAAAACCTCGAAACCTTGTTAGGATACAAGGATAGGAAATATTAGCAGAGAGAGGCAGGTTTAAAGTATTTAACAATTGAAATAAAATATTAAAATGAGGGATAATGTTGTAACAGAATAGAGAGCATAAATTGCATCTAAGGCAACAGCGTGAATGTAGAAAATATCAGAATGTCAAACTGTGTCGGTAAACGAGAACCCTGAGCCATGTCGTCTTCAACCCTTCCATTGCTGTGGAGCGTCACACTGCCCAGACTGCTGGTGTGATGATCTGAGGAACCATCGCATACGATGTAGTGATACAAGGGACGCTAACAGTTCAGCGATATGTGCAGGACGTCCCGTGTTGCCTCTCATGGCAGGGCTTCAACTGGCATTTCACCAGCTTACTCCTCCCCCACACACGGCAAGGGCTTGGCAAGAACGTCTCCACCAGGTTGCCAGATTCAGCGCCAATCAAGCACTTACGGGACCGGCTGGGACAACAACAAATATGCAGGCTCTATGGGCCCGAATGTGTCACGAGAGACCATACTGAACCTGTATCAGGAAATCTGCAGCTATTTCTCGCTTTAGTCCAGATTATTTAAGATCTTAATACTGTAATATTCTTCTCCTCCTCAGCCCAGTGAGCAGGGCGAGTCCAGCACACCCCTAAATCCACACAAAGGTAAATTGGAAGTAGCACGGCGCTTGTAGACTGCGGAGTCAGAGTCATTTTGTCTTGGTGCGACCTTGATGTTTTCGTTCGCGGTCTCAGGTTTGGATAGACGTAACCGAAAGAGAAAGCCAATGCCAGAGAAAAAGCAAAACCAAGCCACGAGGACATCGAGGAAAAGGCTCCTCGTCACCGTCCTCATCGTCGTCGTCACTCTCGCCATCCTGGCAGTGGCCGCCTACTTCAGTGAGTAACGATACTCTATTTTGATTCCCTGCCTTGTTCAGATTCACCGACGTTTGAACGGGCGTTTTCTCCGCTCCTTCTTTTCCATGCGTCTTCCACATCCTGCCCTCGCTCAGTCGCTCAGCTCATTTTGAGTAAGTACTTCTTCTGCTCCAAGTCCGTGAAGTTCATTCCGCTGGAATAAGCTTGCAACGGCAAACAGGACTGCATAGACGCCGAGGATGAGTCCACCTGTGCCTCCTCTTTTGTTACCAACAAGACCTTCCCTGGTACGACCATGCATTGTGTTATAGATGTGCACACATACACACACACACACACACATACACACACACACACACACACACACACACACACACACAAACAAACACACACGCACTTGCAAAGTAGATTACTCCCAATAAGGACTGATTGCATTTTGGCATGCCAAAGGCCATAGTGTGATAGAAGTGGCTGAATTTACAGGTCTATAAAAGATCACAGTCATAGTCTACAAAATTTGTTTTGGAATTTGAGGAAGTTTTACATGAAATTAGTTACGTTTTAGTCACAGGTGACTAAATTTATGTCGGGTGAGTATATGACTACACATTGAAGGGCCACTTTTAGGGACACTGTGTGTTCCTGATGGTACAGATTCCGCTGGGTGTTAAATATGTTCGATCCATTGGGACATACTGCTTCTTGTGATAGGTGCAAATTAGGTAGAGGTACTGCCAGTCTCTAAACATCTCCTTGTGCCTCATCTTCATCAAGTGATGCTCTATAGGATTAAGATCTATGGACTGCCACTTTTATGTCTTGAAACCAATTAATGACTATACGTCCCGTGTGGCATGGGGCATTCTCCTTCTGAATATGTCCTTCTGCCATTGGGCAAACAGCCGCCATGAAGGAATGAACTTAAATCCGTTTAAAAACTTTACGCTTAAGTAAGCCCTACTGTCCAAAAGTCTTTCCACAGGTATCAGAGGACCCAGGGTGTGTCTAGAATACTATTTCTCCACCTCCGCTTATGATATATTACAGGAGTTGGTTTTTTTTTTAATACTGACCCCAGCCGTTCTAGCACTGAAAATCACGTCTCGTCCAGCGGTCCTCAGGTCGCTTCCCTTTCTAATTCTAACATGGATTCACACCACAGAAAACTTGATTTGATTTTACTCTGCACTCTTGGAAAGAGAAGGTTTCGTCTGTAAATAAATCTAACCAAATACAGTTCTCAGAGCACATTAACTTTTCATTGCTCAGGGGTCAAGGTTTCCTTACACTGCGTTTTTACTCATTGACCTTGGATACAAAAGGTTTCTGTTTGCCTGAGTGGGTAAACAGAATGAGAATGAGCCACAGCAGTGGTTTTACCCATTAAAGAGTGTTCAGGGCACGTTAATAGCATGGCATAACAGATGTTCAGTGACCCGCAAGAATTAGTGTGAAGAAAAGTGTTTATTCCTTTAACCAGAGAGCAGAGCAAAACATCCACCCACCATTACCTTCCCTCCCTCCTTCCCTCATCTCATTCCTCACCCTGACGCCTCATTGATTTCAGTTTTGTCAGACATTACAGCTGCATATGAGATGATGCCGTTCAATGTAAGATGGAGTGGAGGAGCGAGAGTTTGCGACCTGGCCACGGAACAGATTCCTTGCTGAGTTGAAGAAAGTACAGAGCTTCAATCTATCGATCCTGCGGCAATTCAGTTCATTTCGTCTGGCTTATGATTGAAAAAGCTTGTTATAGCATTTTTTTAATTAACATGACATGCGCATCGTTAGTGGGCACCAATGAACAGTGATAATGGAAATCTAATTGCTTTATTTGTTTGCGCATTAATTATTAACTCAACTTACCCAACTGAGGACAAGGTTTCACTGTGCTCTGGAACCCAAGAATGATTAATGTTCTTCATGTCCTACAAACTCCCGACTGTCACTTTTGGGCCTTTGCTTGGAGGGAATTGCAAATGATTTGAGGAACATGCCGCGTTTCCACTGGTGAAACCAAGCCAATGCATAATGCATGGTGTAAATATACTGCGCAAAAACATTAGGGGATTCTGCATTTTGAAACTGAATCGTTTTTGTGAGCAGCTTTTACCAACTATGTGGTTGGTTTAAGAACGCCTGTCTTTAAGAATGTCCATTTAGAAGTTTGAATATGTTTTGTAAACCTTTTTTCGTACGTCTGCTCATTCAAGTCCTAGCAAGGGCAACAAGTGTATCAACAACAAATGCATCGAGCACCAACTTTAGGAAGTTGTGAGGTGGCGGAGAGCTGGGGTATGAATAAACAAGCACCACAGAGGCATCTGCCAGGCCAGGACATAAATCTCGGTTCCTGGAACCACGAGGCAAAATCACTAACAACTACACCACCTTATGTACCTTACATACAAAATGAGGGAATTTCAAGCAACCCAACTTCAAAACGTCTTCTAGGGACAAAACGTTGCATGTCTCCAGAGCTCGGTCATTTCTATTTACAGATATCATTAGTCTTAGTTTCAGGCTGTGATTTAACATCAACAATTTGTCAAATCGTCGTCCTCGGACGAGGGGCTAATTCTCACTCTTCTGAAATATTCCGCAGTGAGATGACAGAAGAGATTAGTTTGGGCTCATTGAACATGGGCTGGGAAAACATATGAATGAGCGCTGTCACCATTCAGTCTTCGATCAAGTGGTACAGTGGTTAGAAACAAATGAGTGAAACAGCTGGGAGGAGCAGAGGTGGGCGACGCTAGATTTATAGTAACGAGGCGCAAGCAGCGCCGTCCAAGCACAAATGGAACCGTTGTAAGTAAAATGGATTCAGCGTCTGATGGATTGTGGGTGGTGTGTGTCGTGGGGGAGGGGTGTCAAGCGCATATATGATTTTGTGGACCAAATGTTACCACAAGGAAAGAAAGAGCTGATATTTCGTGCTTGTTTGGAAAATGGAAACTGGAGAATCAAGACAGCCAAAAGGTTCGATGTAGGTTACGGTTAGGGTCAGGTATAAAAAAAACTGCAGTAACATTTAATCAAGGGAAAATGCACACAATCACAGAAAGACAAACGTGTGTGGGCCTGTGAGTGGGTGGATGTGTGGGTGGATGGACAGATGAATCCCAGAGCAGTGTACCATTGTACTAGGCAATGGCCAACACCCAAACCAACAAATGGTGGGAAGGTTAGAGTAAGGACAATGTTCTGGAAGTGAAACAATAACTGAAAGGCGATTTATTGTAGGAGGAACAACCAACGAAATCAGAGTTATAGGTTTTTCTTATAACCGTAAATCAATTTGTATAGGTTCAATCTAACAGACGAGATTCCAGCAATAAGGACACCAGGGTCAATACTAAATCCCTCTCTGTAAAAAAAAAAACCTTTAGTCCTGTTTGTGGTTTTGGGTGGGTCACCTGACAAACTTGGGTACCGAGCTGGAACATCCTCACAAAATCTGATCTAGTTGTAGGACTACGGGCTGGTGCTTAACCACATCAAAGGGCACACGTTTGGAACCAACAATAGACAGGGGACCAGTCCACTGCGGGGCGCTTACACTTACAGTCCAACAAGGACACTTTATAGCGCTACCATCTGACCTCGGTCTTTAGAATGTGGACTGGAGAACCTGAGTACGCAATGAAAAAAGGACCTCGATCTACATTAGAGAATAAAAACAAACACAGTTTCAGGAGTAGTTTAATTATTTATTTTTTAGGTTTATATTATTGAAATGTTTAGAAGCTAAAAAAAAATCTGTTTCAAAATAATCATATTCTTTGCTTTTGTTCCTGACATTTAGCTGTGTGCGTGTCAGAGAGAGAGAGAGAGAGAGAGAGAGAGAGAGAGAGAGAGAGAGAGAGATAGGTTAGGCTTGACATTTTCCTCTTATTGCCCTGTCTCTACAGCAATTGAGACCATTAAGCTTATTATCCACACTGAACTCAGCCTGCACTCACACCTGGACCACTGACTGCATCATAAACACTGTTATCATGGATCATGGTCCTGCCCCTGAGGATCTTCTGTACCGTACCCCACACGCACACACGCACGCACACACACACCTACCCTATCTTTGTGAGGATGCTCCATTGACTACCGTTCATTCTATTGATTATTTTAGCTATTCAGTGCTACAGATACATGCAAACCTAAAACTAAACTTAACCCTAGAATCCTAAAGCAAATCTATAGATTTTTATTGTTTTCTCAAATAAGCAGGTTTATCCAAAAAGTGAGTGCCAACAAAATCGTCTGCAAAAGTCTAAATTGTTGTAGGACACTTACAGGGATATATAGATGAGTCACACACACACGCGCACACACACACACACGCACACACGCACACGCACACACACACACGCACACATGCATACACGCACACACGCACACGCACACACATACACACACATACACACGCACACACACGCACACACACGCACACACACGCACACACACACACACACACACTCCAAATAACCTCCATTCATCTCCAAGGATTTCCTTTAGTGGAAATGTCAGGTAATTGTAGGCTTAGACACACACAGACACAAACACAGACACACACTGTATGACTGAATTGTTGCGTTACAGAGATAAGTGCACACAGTTTTTTTTAAATCTTTGGCTGTCATCTGCTTTATTTAATGTGTTACAGAAAAGTATAAAAGGCATATTTATTAATGTATTTGATTTATAAAATGCTTTTAATCTACTCTCAAGTTTTAGTTTCTGTTCCACAAGCTAATACGAAAGAACCCAAGCAGTTCCTGCACCAAAGACAGCATCAAATGTGCCTCTTCTAGTACTAGAGCTTTCAGTCCCTAATCCAAAAACACCATTAAATACCTCACCTCTGGTACTAGAGCTTTCAGTCCCAAATCCAAAAACACCATTAAATACCTCACCTCTGGTACTAGAGCTTTCAGTCCCTAATCCAAAAACACCATTAAATACCTCACCTCTGGTACTAAAGCTTTCAGTCCCAAATCCAAAAACACCATTAAATACCTCACCTCTGGTACTAGAGCTTTCAGTTCCACTACCAAAAACACCATTAAATACCTCACCCCCAGTACTAGAGCTTTCAGTTCCACTACCAAAAACACCATCAAATACCTCACCTCTGGTACTAGTTTGTAGTTCCAGTACCAAAGCTTATGGTTGTAATACAGTGTGAATCAGCTCAAACATTTTTAATACAATAATGTATGTAATAATATAAAATATCTTAAAAGGTATTGAAAGTATTAAGGTACTAAACTATAGGCCGTTAAGTCTTTAACACGATTTTAACAAGCTGCCACTGTTGGGCCATTGAGGCTTTTAAACACACACAATTGACTGGATTGTGTCAGTTTGAGTCGCTCTGAATAAGAGCGTCTGCTAAGTCATTAACAGAAGCGACTAAATGTACAACTTTGTACCAGTTTGCATTGGTAAGCTTTATAAGCGGGTGAAAGAATGAATACATTAATTAATTAATATTAAATCAGGGTGCTTTGCCAAAACCGTCGGCTCTGCTGTTCGAACAGCATGTTTTGTTCATTCTGTACTAAACACAAAAGCTGAACACAACCAGCGGAGTGAACAAACTCAACTACGTTTCTAAGATATTTGGAAAGGTATCAATCCTTAGCTTTCTCTTCTTCTCAAACATTTTTCTAAAACAATGTCTTTCAGTCTTCAAACGGAATTAAAGTTGGCACGGAGGCGATTGATTTGAAACTACACAGGAAAACCAGCTTACCCTTCAATTTTATTGAAATGCTGTTGAAATGCTTCTCTGTATTATTAATCTCGGTGGAAGTCAATATTTTATGAAAGAAAACGATCAAACATCTCACCGTTTGTTCATTAAATTCTTCTAACGAACAAGTGCAACCTCTTTCAGTGTAAAGTCTCTTTTCAGTGCAGTAAAGAAGAGCTAATAGACACTTCCTCATTTTGAAATGCACCCAGTCCCACAGACTTCAGTGCGTTTTGTACAGAAGAAACCACCTTGGTGTATTTCAGATGGTGTGCTTTATTTGCCACACCTTGAGCCACAGCTCCCATTATGATGACTGACTTCAAACCAGATCTCAGGAACATGCTTGTCTTCTTATACTTCAAGCAATCGGTGCCAGCATATCTTACAATTTATTATGCTCTATAGGTATTGACCAAAATGGACAATGACCAGACATTACCGTAGTCTTTTTACTCTCCTCTAAAATAAATGGTATTTTCACAAGAAAACTGTACGATACGCCAACGTGTCAAGAGATTCCACCAAAAACTAAATTATTATATACATGCTAAAACCTATGCAGTGTTATGATAATTATAGAAATTGCAGTAAAGTGCTGCAGAAACCCTGTGTAATGGAAAGCCTTAACACTTCAGAGGATGGTATGATAGACGTGATACTTTTGTCTGACACAAAATGCAAAAATGCATTAATATTCAGTATGAACAATAAAGGAGATCAGCCAGTGTGAATGTGAACCAGTTTATATAGGTATAGGTTAATATATAATATATAATGCACAGGGCGGGATTGGGGGGTGGGGGGGTAGCACCGCTGCCTCACAGCAAGAAGGTTCAATCCCAGGGTTGAGCGGCCTGGGTTCTTTCTGTG
>JAYJMA010063189.1:0-10531 GCA_036873895.1 Parotocinclus cabessadecuia
CACACACACACACACACACACACACACACACACACACACACACACACACACACACACACACACACCCACACACCCACTACATAATAGACATTTCTACAAACTGAGGCAATCTTCTTAAGTGACACAGATTACAACTAATCTTGATCCTTAAAATGATTTCATTTGCCTCAAGGTTCTGCGGAATGAATTTGAGACCTACATTTCCCTTTTAAAGAGTTGCATTTGCCTTAACTGATTCCATAGGGCATACACAATTAGTGTTTATTATACAATTAGAGTAAAATACTCCCCAAACGCAACAACAAACTGGTTATACAGAGAGTAATAGAAGTTGTTCTTTCTGGCTCGTAGGTGGAATTGACTGGTAACAGTATATTTGAATATATTCACCCATCTGATCACGACGAGATGACTGCAGTGCTGAGTGCCCATCAGCCACTTCATCCGCACTTCCTACCAGGTAAACAGTTCCACACACATGCAAGGGCATGCTCAAAAACACACTTGTAACGCATTTGAGAAGCCACTTAGGCACACACACACACATGCAGTAAGTATACAGACGCATCCAATGTTATTCTTATACCTGTGTGCGTGTGCTTCAGAGTACGAGATGGAGCGCTCCTTCTTTCTCAGAATGAAGTGCGTATTAGCCAAGCGCAACGCTGGACTGACATGTGGTGGTTATAAGGTAATCATGCTGCCTGATATCCTTTCACACAGATGCAACAAGTATTACAAAGGGTCAAGTGCATCACAAATTATTAAGTGCTTATAGGAAAAAATGAAACGGCAAAGGAAACAGTATTTGTTTGATTCATTTTTGTACTACGTTATATTCTATGCCAGCCTTTAAGAGGTCAATATTTTGACCTCTGAACACGTAAAATGACAGGCTGAAGAATGATACTCAACCATCTTGTCTGGGTGTGTCTTGTGACATGTTTTTCATTATTTTAATTGAAATATAATATTAATGCCCTATTTTTTTAAACATTCAGATGAGTGCTTACATTGACAAACAGTGACAAAGGCCTAAGCTTAATAGAAAAGGTGACCTGTGTACGTCTCTGATTACGTATTGTGAAGCGGCAATAGTTCTTATTACAAAATGAGTACAGCAAAATTAGTGCAAAATAAGGCACAGAGTCACAATGTCACATGTACTTTGACTTCATGATCCGTGGTTTCATTGCACACTGTGTGAAGCCAAGATATTTAATGTTTTGGTAATGTCTAGTAGTCATTTTTGCATTTCAGGCAGGCAACACATTAATAAAAAGGCTGACTGGGGGGCACTTTAGGGTTAGTAATGAAGTTAGAAAAAAGCTGTTAGAAACAATTAAATAACAATAATGTTTTAAACAGGTGAGTCATGGTGTAATGATGTGTAATCATGATCTGGTCTAAAAGCAGTATCCACAAAAAGTTTATTCTTTGAGGAAAAAAGATGGCCAGAGGATCTTACGTTTCTCTGTCATGGTATGGGGCTGTGCCTTGGAAAATTAATTTACACTTTTTTGGTGGCAGCATTAATGCAAATAAGTACATTGAGATTCAAGAGCAACACATGCTGCCTTCAAGGTGACATGGATGACCATGCATTTTCAGCAAAACAATGCAATTCCACATGCTGACAACAAAGTCATGGCTGTGGAAGAAGAAGAGGTTACGGCTACTGACCTGACCTGTTCCCAATAGAGAATGTGTGAAGTATTTCTGAAACAAAAAATATGGAACATCAACAATCCTGTACTGTTGCACATATCAAAATGTGTTAAAAAAAAATGTTGAAGAACTGAAGTCATAAACCTGAAACACAAAATCCTCTGTGCCAAAACATATTTTAAGTGCTGAGAAAAGGGATGACAACATTACAAAGTGGTAAAATGCTTTACCCTCATTACATTTTCAGATTGTGCTGCAGGTCTGAAACGGATGGACCATTGCACTTAGCGACATATATAATTAAGTTGGGCAGACAAATCATAAAATATATTGGGGCATAAAAGTCTTAAAAGTAAAAGAGAGACACAGTATGACACACAGTTGTTTTTTTTTTTATTATTAATTGCAGATAAGCTTATTGTAGCTGGTAAACAGGCAGGTATTTAGAAATGTTTTGTTATTTTCCTACTTCATGGATCTTCTGTTGTTCTTCCACTAAAGCTTTTTAAAATGTTTTTAACAGATTAGAAAAGCAGACACAGACTTTGTGTTACATTAGATCAAAGGTCCATATACTTTTCCAACAGAACAAGTAAATAAAAAGTAATTGTGTGTTAATAGTTTTGGATGCATCTGTTATTAATACATTTTATAAGTCACGGTCACATTTTTTAAGAAACCTTTGTGTAGCAACTGTGTATGTGATGAAGCACGATAATGATTCATGTTATGGTCATTCTGGCTAAATTAAGCTTTTAAATAGCCGTCTACAGAGCTTTATTCGTCTAGGAGTAGCAGCCGCAAGTAAACTACAGATCCTCTGCATGATATGCCACATTACAGCACTGCATTATTTACATGGTATAATTGGGTTGACTGACTGTAAGAAACTAGAATCACAACATTTTAATTAATTAGTCACGTTAATTAGCCACTCTCACTCTCAGCTGGTTTCTGTCCTCGCTGCATGAGCGGTGCTGGGGAAATCCTTCTGACCTCCATCACTCATTAATCATCCTACCAGTTGCTTCTGAGATTTGCTTAAAATTTACATTGGCAGTAAACAAGCTGGTTAAGTAGAGAAGTAATCAGAGGCAGTTCTGCACACCCAGATATGAAAAAGCGACAGTGAGAGTGAGGGAGCAGGAAACCAGCAGCTCACTCTTCATTAGTTGTATTAATCCTGCTTGCAAGTGTGCATAGGAAAAAGAGAATCAAGGCTTTTAACAGAGCTTTACTGACAATATAAGCCTGGACAGAGCCCACTTACACACACACACACTGACACACTGACACACACACAGACACACACTTTCCGTCATCCATCGGCACATCAAGCTCAACTGATCTGCTCTCCAGACTGTAAGAGGTGAGCTTGAAGAGGGAGAGGATCAGTGGAACAAAGTGTGTGTACTTCAGCTGGATGTGTGTGTATGTGCATGTGTTTTTGATGAGACATAAGCTCTCACAGCAGCACACATATTCTTTTACTTAAAATAAATATTGGTTTCTTTTAGTCTTAGCTAAATGGTGGAATATTTCACAAGAATATATATATAAACCTTACATGTGTTTAAAATGATTTCTTTATCACACACTATCATACCATATCATAACTTTAGTTGAAATTACTATGTGTGATATTGCATTATATGACCATAATGTGATCACAACAGTAACAACAAGCTTTATGTACACAAATATCTTACTTCTGCAAATGTCAAAATAACCCCAATAATTAAGTAAATTATATATATTATTTACTTCTATAGTTTCAGTCCTTTCTCTTTTCACCTTCTCTTATTTGCACTTATTTTGTATTTAAATTTAATGTTATTTGGTAGAATAGAATAGAATTATTCAAACCTTATGCCTTTTGTAGCACACTTTGTTAAAACAGGTTAGGGAATTGTTACCATTGCACAGGGAAAACTCCTTTCGTCAGAAGGTACTCGCCTTTAGCTTGTGCCTGCAACCAAATTATGACTTTCATGTCATTTTCAAAAACACGCTCTTTAGAATTCTGTTGCTTAAATATAAACATTTGCAGATTGTTTAAATCCCGCCATGTCTTGGACATGGTCACAAGAGGGTATAGTGCCAGAAAAGAAATTACATTTGTACAAGTCAAACACAAATACAAGACTCGTGTTCTGGTTAATAGGTCAGATGAAGGGGTGGCTGTTGCAGAACCGGATGATCCCCAGACCAATGTGCCAACTGAGCACCTTATTTAGGTAGATGGTGCGGCCACTTTGTTAGTGCACTTAAGTATAGCGATATTATACATATTATAAAACTGTCAAAACTATTGTGCTATCACCGTTTTCACCATCATTTAATAATTTGGGCTCGCAGCCTAGCTGGCAGCACAGCATCCATCCCTAAACGGATAATCATACAGGGACATTTGGAGACACCAGTTAACTTAAGCATGTTTTTTAATTGTGGGGTAATCAGAAATAACTCATGCAGACACAGGGAGAACGAGCTAACTCTACACAGACAGCCAACAGCCCAGTACTTAAAAAACTTAAAAGTGGTACTCGACGATGCCACCCATAGCACTTATTCTTATGTTAAAATGGACGATGGTAATTTGGAGTTTGTGTAATTAATTGCACTGAGCACGGACCAAGTTGAGGCAATAGGATTTAGTTTAGGGTTGTAATATGTGAGAGTAAAAAGCAAATTGTATTATTTGTAATACAGTCGTTTTGTATGTAGCTATAATGAAATTTATTTTCTTTTTCATTGTAGGTCATCCACTGCAGTGGCTACCTAAAGATCCGCCAGTACATGATGGACATGTGTCTGTACGAGTCTTGCTACCAGATTGTAGGTCTTGTGGCTGTGGGTCACTCTCTGCCTCCGAGCGGCATCACTGAAATTAAACTCCACAGTAACATGTTTATGTTCCGTGCCAGCCTTGACCTTAAGCTCATCTTCCTCGATAGCAGGTGAGATCATAGAAACAACATTATTATTATTATTATTATTATTATCATCATCATCATCATCTAGAGTCCAATCAGGCAGGTCAAATTCAGATCCCCCCTGTGACAGTGGTCAAATTGATTTAGCAAAGCCCCCTGAAAAGTTCACAGCTCTCAAGGTGTTGCAGAGAGTGAAGAACTAGTTTGCATATTCAAACAAATGCCACATTTACTCAGCAAATTGTAATGCCCAAATCAGATGTTTTCCATAGCCGTTTTGTAAAACCGATTTGTTTTTTCTTTTCAGTCGGCCTGCTGGGTGTGATCGCAGAGATTATGCGAATGATATCCAAGGTTACCTTGTTAATGATCATTTTGATACCAAAACAGAAATTAAAGTCAAATTCAGTCCAAATATAGTTTATTACACTGATGTTAGGTTCCCAGAAACCACAATGTTGCATAATAACAGGAACAGTATTTTTTTTTTCTTTTTATTCATACCCACTAATTTAATTTAAGTACATTTGGGTATTGTTTTTTTATTTTACAGTAACACCCCTCCATGTATAATAAGTGTAATACATGCATTTTATTTATATATTGTATTGTCATAATATCTACCTGAGTCTACTAAACAGCTGCCAGGTTTATATGATGTAATGACAACAGAATCGAATCCCTAATCTCTACAGTTGTGTGATCCTGATGCCCATTTATGCCTACATTTTTGTGTATCATCCTTCTGACCACAGCAGTTCTCCTGACCGACGTCCTACCCCCACAGCAAAATGCGTGTATAGACATTATGCTGAAATCTGTAAATAATGGCAAAACCTTATAGAAATAAAAGGTTTCCAGGGTGTCTGGAGCTATGAGGAAACACATCTTGTAAAAAGATTAAGATCAGATCAGATCAGATCAGATCAGATCAGATCAAATCAAACTTTGTTGATCCCTTTGGGAGCGTTCCCTCAGGGAAATTGAGGAAATATAAATAATTTTAATCTAATGCAACCCAAATCCAATTTTAAATACACATTTTAGAGGATTTAGATCTTGTAGAATGCCAAACTTAATATTAGGGCTGAGACGTGAAAAAAACCTAATTATTTATCAGTATGTAGACTAATATTATCTTTGTCGTTCCAGAGTGGCGGAGTTGACTGGTTACGAGCCACAGGATCTGATAGAGAAAACATTGTACCAGCATGTGCATGGTTGTGATGTTTTTCACCTGAGATACGCACACCACCTATGTAAGTCCCTTCATAACCTCATAAGCAGTAACAGAGTTGATTTACTGAAGCGCACTGTTGCTATTTAATGTAAAAAAAAAACATTAAGTCATAAAGACGTTATGAACCAGCAAGTGCAAACATATCAATTCAAAAGCTGGACCATTTATTACTTAATGTGCTTGGATCAAACACTGTTGTTAATGACCAGCGACAGAACGATCCTCCAGCTTCTGTGAAATATGGCCATGAATGTATGAATTCTATTAGATGCATGGGTCTTTTAAAGGACTCATGCTGTGGCCTCGGAGACAGAGGGATTAGATAAATGAGGATGTGAAAACCCTGGGAGTTGGAGACATCAAACGCAGAAGCTGTCTTAGGTATTAATATGACAGTGTGCCGTGACTGACTGTCTCACTGTTACTGTGCCACTTTTCCACATTTGTTGCAGTATTGGTAAAGGGCCAGGTCACTACAAAGTATTATCGCATGCTGTCCAAGCATGGAGGCTGGGTATGGGTCCAGAGTTACGCCACCATTGTACACAACAGCCGCTCATCTCGGCCACACTGTATCGTCAGTGTCAACTACGTCCTCACGTGAGTTTCTCGGCCCTTTCATATGCTTTAGCATGCTTACGAAGACTGCATGTCAATGCCCAAACTGCTCTGTGAGATACTGTTATATCGTTAATCTTTTAGTACAAACATGCATGGTTCCCAGCATCAAACTGTTTAGACCTGAAGCTGGGGCACTGTCTTTTTGTTACCATAATGAGCATGCATTTATCAATTTCAAATACAATACCAAATCAGAGAAATGTGCTCCTTACATCTACTTATATTTCATTTCCTGTCTTTTCCTTTTATTTCATTGCAGACAATATGAGACCAATATATATATCATGTTTTATCTGAACAACCTCATTTGGGATGGGACAATTCAGGGCTAGCGATGAGTTAAAACAAACAGGGACTTACTTACTTAGGCAAACCTTTATCATGCACTGAAAGACAGATACATTCACAAATGCCACTTAGAAAAAAGAAGCCTCATGTTAACAAATGTCCGGAAGTGGTTTCAACTGCTATGGGCTTTTTAGTAGCCCTAAACTTCCCCCGTCCTAACTTTTCTTGGAAAGTGTTGCAGACCTGAAATGCAAGAATGGATGTTTATTAACAAATGAAATTAAGTTAACCATACAAACCGTAAAATATCTTGCTTTCCTGTTGATTAAACTGAGAAAAGTCAAATTCACACTCAACATAGCTAGTTATAGGAATAATAATGTTGTTTTGCATGTAACTATTGTCTTTTCTTACACAACAATTAAAATAAACATAGCCAGATACAAACCACTTCACCAGCTCCCTGTGTGTTTGTTTCACAGAGATGTGGAGTATAAGGACATGCAGCTGTCTCAGCATCAGAGTAGGTCACGACCAGCTCTCTCCTATAAGAGCTCCCTCTCTCCCCCTCAGGACTTGCGCAAACAGTTCAAAGCCAAAACGTCTAGGATCAAAACCAAACCCAAAACGTCTCCATACCCACAGGTAAACCGACGCTGCTGTTTAATGTAAAGCCAAACACACACACACACACGTCTACATACTCAAATATGTACCCAGAATAATACTCACCTATACTTATAGCCACACAGCCCTCCGGTACGAGCCAAGTGGACTTGTGTATTTGATAGTGTGTATTTCTTTTTTCCAGCTCTCCATGCACTCTGATAAACTTGACTCCTCTCCAGGGGGTGGCTGGAAGTCGAGTCCTCCGTGCAGCCTGCCATCTTGTCAAGAAAAGACTCCTGTGTCACTGTCTATCCCTGAACCAGGCGAGGTGCTCCCTTACAGCCTGCCATTGCCTTACCCATACACACAGAGCCACACACACCTCCGCGAGGACTGTAGGAAGTTGCGGCCAGCAGCGAGTTCCCCAGAGCAAGAGGAGCGCCAGATCCTCTCCACTCCAACAATCCACAGGGATGGACACTGGGGCAACACAGGTTCAGACCTCAAGCCTCTTAGCACCAAACCACAACATACCAGCAGTTCAAACACCTCATCCTACAGCAACAGTTACACAGGTGAGAACAACAGAGGCATATATATATAAGGGAATATTCCCATGTGGCTGAACTTCTGTTGTCGCAAAAGGTTTTGCGGCCAGATGGTCAGAGCAAGATGTAACTTTTTTTGGAAGGAAGTTCAAATGTCAACGTGTAATGTTGTGAAAATCAAGCATATCATTAATACAATTCAAAATACACCATAAGTACTGTGATACATGGTGATGGCAACAGTGTGCTGTGGGGCATTTGTCCTCAGTGTGGACCTGGCAATTGATAAAAAAATATGGATGTTGCAAAACATGTGGCACTGTTTTGACAGCTGATGATGGGCCAGATAGTTGACTTTCAAAGTTCCACGTGCCTAAAAACAACTTTTAAAAGCAATACATTTTCTTATGGATAGAAAAGTGAATGTCCTTGAGTGGTTACATTAAAGCCATAACCTAAGATCTGCAGACGGACCTGAAGCATTGCCATTAAATTTTACTGAACAATTGTACAAGAAACAATGAGCAGATATTATCAAAACATGACATATCCAAACAAGCTGATGGCTGTCATTAAAGAAAACGATGGCTCTATGAAGCATGTAACAGGCAGCGGGTCACTTTTCCAATCCTGTCATTTTAGTCATTTTCAGAACCGTGGCCTTTTTCTTGTTACTTGATTCTCATAAGGCAGCATGTGTAAATAAAGGTAAATATTTTAGACAGATTAAAAAAAAAGATAATTGCCCTAGATATACTACTTGACAAAAAATGAAGCACGCAGTTATGTCACAGGCAGACGTGTGGTCTGATTAGATACTGGGTCTTGCCGAAAGAGAGCATAAAAGGTGTCCCCCGACAAGATTCTCACCACGAGGCCTCCATGTTTGAACTTGATCGTTATCAGCTCCCAAACAAAGCCTTGATTTAATGCTAACATCAATACGGTCCGAGTCCGTAGCGGCGTGACAAGTGGCCTGTTCTGGCTTTGTGCCCTTACAGAACCATGGCTCCCATCTCCTAATGGCTAGATCAGAATGGCCTGGATCTCTCACCAAACGGTACACTATCGAAAGAAGCCTCTGAGTGCACTTTTACACCACCTTGTGGCAGTGTGTAATCAGACCAAACTTGTAATCATTCACACATCTGTGTGTGACATAATTGCATGCCAAGTTTTGCAGCAATTTTATATTTCTATATGGGTGCTTTATTTTGTTGTCAGTATATTTTCCGAATTTGATGGGTGTTGTGATTTGCTGGGATGTAAAGCTCACACTGAATAGAATACAGTTCATTGTTCTACCTCAACTAAAGAGAGCAGACCTTAGAAATGATAAACTAGGTGGTGAAGTGGCATATCCTCATTTCCTGAGCACTTTTACTTTGCAGATTGTGGTATGGTGACCAGGGGCTTTCCGTGTGATTCTCTTCAAGACAGCTTCAACAGTTGCTCGTCCTCCTCCAGACCGAGCAGCCGCTTCAAAGAGGAACCATACGAACATCTCTCCATTCGGCACAGCAGTCACATTCATGCATCTATTCAAGGAAGCGAAGAGTCAAGGAAAACCAGTAAAGACCCTACACAGAGCTCTGAGATGACAGGGTCATGTTTGCTCTTGGGTAAGAGCAGCTATGATCAGCCCCGTGTGAGGCAGGGACTCCATAACCTTAGTCAGAACCTTCCCATGCAAATGGCGGTTGAACAGAAACGCAGGTTGCCTGGGCCTGAGAAGCCATACGACTCCCAGGGGCAGCGTTCATCAGCTCTGGCACACTTCGAAGCTTCTAGAGGCGATGAGAGGAGGGTACTGATGGGAATGGGTCTCCAGGCGCAGGCTCCATACGTATCTCTGAACTTTCACCACGTCCTGGCTAAGCACGGCTCAATCCCAGCTGCGCACTATTCTCTCGGCCACCTGTCGGACAGCTGCAGCTACCGGGCGGAGGAACTCAACTCCTACTTATGCAGGGTGGAGAGCCCTGCCTCTCGACCTTCCCCTGAGGCCCACGGGCAGATTCCGCACTATATTGGCACCTCAGTCATCATCAGCAACGAGAGGTGACATACTCAGGTCAAACATTAAGGGTCAGGTGCCAAGAACTCGATGACTCTTGTGTGGTAGCAGTTTATGAGTTGAACTGCTCAATTCTACAGCCTATCTGGAGTGTCTCGGTGTCAGATTCTGACCCAGCTACACTCATGCAAGCCATTGTCAGCCTCTGCATGGACCAGCATGCAAATTCAGGTACCAAGTGAATTCCGCTTTTTTTTTTTTTTTTTATCAAGCAGTCAAGACAATAGTGAGTGTAAAAGTGTGACATAGAGCCAGCTACGTTTAATAATGCTGGGAATTGATGTGAAGTTTTCATCAGAGTCGCGTCACATTAACTGCCAAACATGCTTATGTGGATAAGACAATGAATATGCAGGGGCATATCAATCTGTGAGAACTGAACACAAACACAACTGTAGATTTGATATGAATTCATTAATAACACCCTGATACTGTATTTAACACAGTGGCATGGCAAGGGTTTTTTTTATACACATACACACACACACACACACACACACACACACACACACACACACACACACACACACACACACACACACAC
>JAYJMA010063200.1:0-10531 GCA_036873895.1 Parotocinclus cabessadecuia
CAGTGTCTGTGGAGTCTCTTTAAGTGTCTGTGGCCTCTGTCAGTGTCTGTCAGTGTCTGTGGTGCATCTGTAAGTGTCTGTGGTGTCTCTGTCAGTGTCTGTGGTGTCTGACAGTGTCTGTGGTGTCTCTGTAAGTGTCTGTGGCCTCTGTCAGTGTCTGTCAGTATCTGTGGTGCATCTGTAAGTGTCTGTGGTGTCTCTGTAAGTGTCTGTGGTGCCTGACAGTGTCTGTGGTGTCTCTGTAAGTGTCTGTGGCCTCTGTCAGTGTCTGTCAGTGTCTGTGGTGCATCTGTAAGTGTCTGTGGTGTCTCTGTAAGTGTATGTGGTGTCTGTCAGTGTCTGTGGTGCATCTGTAAGTGTCTGTGGTGTCTCTGTAAGTGTCTGTGGTGTCTGTAAGTGTCTGTGGTGTCTCTGTAAGTGTCTGTGGCCTCTGTCAGTGTCTGTGGTGCATCTGTAAGTGTCTGTGGTGTCTCTGTAAGTGTATGTGGTGTCTGTAAGTGTCTGTGGTGTCTGTCAGTGTCTGTGGTGTCTCTGTCAGTGTCTGTAGTGTCTCTGTAAGTGTCTGTGATGTCTCTGTCAGTGTCCGTGGTGCCTCTGTAAGTGTCTGTGGTGTCTGACAGTGTCTGTGGTGTCTGTCAGTATCTGTGGTGTCTCTGTCAGTGTCTGTGGTGTCTCTGTCAGTGTCTGTGGTGCCTCTGTAAGTGTCTGTGGTGTCTGACAGTGTCTGTGGTGTCTGTCAGTGTCTGTGGTGTCTCTGTCAGTGTCTGTGGTGTCTCTGTCAGTGTCCGTGGTGCCTCTGTAAGTGTCTGTGGTGTCTGACAGTGTCTGTGGTGTCTCTGTAAGTGTCTGTGGTGTCTCTGTCAGTGTCTGTGGTGTCTCTGTCAGTGGTCTCATGGCTGAAGGCAATTCAATAGAACTGAGTAACAGTCCTTTTGTTGTCACCCTATCATTGGGACTGCAAGCGACATTAACTGTCAACTGTTATCTGATCAAAGTTCAACGATTCACTGCAAATCTCAGATTCTGAACCACTAATTACAGATCTGAAGTAGATCTCATAGGCTTTCTTAATAAGTACAGTCGTGATGTGCCTTCGAGACTAAGCGTTTACTCACCACAGGTGTAACAGAATTTATCATAACCGTTACGACATAAGCTGTTACTTTGTTAGATCTTCCTGAAGATGGTAAAGTTTATTCTAAAGTATTGGTTCTCTTACTATGCCAATGCCAGTGTGCATCACTGTTCATCCTAACAGCACCTGTAAATGTGGGCAACTTTTATAACCTGTCTGCCAACGCCTAACCTGACGACACCTGCCCAGGCATACGCAAGACAACCTTTGCATCGCACCTACACTGAGTCTGTTTACACTTGCTCAGCTTTGTTTTTGACCAAAACAGAGTGCATTGTGGGACATATACTAGTTGAAATGAAATACGTTATGGTCATTTCAACAAAAAGCTATTTTGTGATCAGAAGCCCAAAAGCCTTAAAACACCTCCACAGCAGTTCATTTTAAGAAAAATCTTAATGTAAAGTTCAGTAAGTGGTCATATTTTTGCAGATACTGACCCAATATGGTTATAACCCAATGTATGTAGACACACCCACTGCTACCTGGCTCATAATATGATGCATACAGGCATGGGATCTCCATAGACTAGCATAGACACCTCAGAGACTCCCAATATGTTGTGTTCCTATGTTTCCATGTCAGTTAATCAATTTTTTACCCTGCCATCCTAAAACAAAGGCTCGCAAAGAAATGGTTTGCCGACTAGGCTGGCCTGCTCAGAGCCCTGAACTCTGGAGGAACTGGAATGCCAAATGTGTGTCGAGACCTGTGTTAAATTGTCTAACATTAGTGCCTGACCAAAATCAGGTTTTAATTTGTTTTGGGAAGTCTTCTCAGAAGAGTAAAAGCTGTTTTTGGACGTCCACAAAGTTTTGGCCATAAGGGTATGACGTGTCTCTGGGAAGTATAATCTGTTCAGACAAGGAAGCAACGTGTTGTCATAAAAAAAATCATTGCTTCTGCTGATAAGGGTTTTGAGAAAGCTTTACAATTGCTGACATATGATGACAAATCCAGATCACATTTGGTTGTTCATCCAGAGCAACCAATCTTACAACAAACAATCCAAGCAATTGTGGGTGTTTCTCAATGGCCCAACAGTGGTAGGGTGATGATGGCAGGGCTTGAATTATGTTATATGTTAGCTGGTGTGCCACCACAGCATCAGTGTGTTAAATCTGATGAAGGAAACAACATTGCAGAATTAAAATCGAGAATTAAAAACCAGACATGATGCTGCATTCGTAGTTCTTGTGGTTGGTACAGAAAGATCTGGCAGTAGTATGCTATTTGTTAATTACTGTGCTGACACTGTAGCTGATTGGTGTGGTTGATGTACTACTGATACCCATGATACTGTAGGGAAAGAACATAAAACTTCTGTAATTAACTGGTCTGCAGTATTTCTCCAAACAAATTGGTCTAGTTAGTCAAACTTGTGTCGAGAGCATTGTACAACGTTCTGTAATTTAGCTACTAGAGATGTATCAAGCATCGATTTCTTTTTATCATAAACATTTTTAACAAAAGCAACTCTGGTTCCAAGTTTGGCGGTTCTCATTTTGTCAAAGAATTATATATGATGGCATGAAGAAACATTTTTGTTGAAGTACTTTCAATGGAAACTTCTTCCACATCAATGTAAGATAGCATTGGCTGGTACCTTGTGCCTAACTCTGTGCTCTTGCTAGTATTAGCTTTGAGCTCTTTGCATTGGTTAGCTTTGTCATATTCTGCATATTCAGTGGGGCGATGCCGTTTTAAATGTCTAATGAAATTTATTGTTCTAAATGCTTTCAGAGTTGTTCCTCCACTGATTATTTTCGCTATGCATGTACAGTGCGTGAAGTGCTTCCATGCTGAAGTCCGAAATAGATCCCTGTTCCCTCGTTCCTTACTCTCCCATTAGGGCACTGCATCAGTTAAATGTGACCAGAACAGAATTGTGACTGGGTAACAGATCGACCTCTGTTACTGTTTTTAGATCTCCAACACATTAACCACCAAATTCTGACAACATTCTTTAATTGTGTCTAACCTATTCCAGAAATGCCTTCTCAGCTGATGTAGCACAGACATGGCTTCAACCTGACCTGGCTCTTTACTTTCAGCACATGAGAACAATGCCACTTTGCTCAAGATGACTGAACTAAATCATACACACATTAATGGAGAGGTTGTGGGCAAAACACTGGATTGGACCTACATTGAATGGCATGATGAGGACGGAGCCCAGAGGATGGATGCTCAGACCCAAACCGATCGTGACACGGCCATGGACAAAGGGACCCAAACATCTAATCCGTTCCTGCTGCGGCTCGAGCTGTCTCGGACTTCATCCAGGTTGAGATATGGATCCCTGGGGGAGATGGACGGTATGCGTGTGCCACCCTTTCAGTTCGACAGGCAGGCGCCAGCTCGCATATCTACGTCTCCCACCCTGAGGAGGATGAGAAGCACCAGGCGCCCTTCTCGAGATCCAGGCAGGGTGGATAGCCCTCAGGAGGACGCTACTTCAAACGAGACGCCCTCGCCCAAGAGCCCATTGTCTCCATACCGAAAGAAATCTCCTCTCGCCATCTTGCCAGACCAGTCCAATGGCGACAGTCATTGGGATGCTATCCCTGATGCTGAACTCCTTCCAGAGAACGTGAGAGACACCTCAAAGACACCAGACAGCAGCGGGTATTCTCCAAGACAGAAATTTCCCAGCGTGAGTGAGAACGTGGACTCTGACGAAGCAACCGACGACTCTGATGAGGTAAAGTTCAAACTGATTCAGTTGATGCATGGGGGATTTTGCAGCAGCTGTGCTGCGCTTTGGCATTAACAGTGGCAGTCGTTTTAATAGATGGTACTGACTGGACCCATTTTAGAGGTCATAAGTGTTTGATTTCTTTGTATTAATGGGCGATACATCACGCAGCGAGCCTCTACATTCCATACAAATGAAGCCCCTGCGCTCATTCGCCTCAGCCTCCTGTGGCGGCGCTTCACAATGAGAGCTTTTGACAGCAAATGATTCAGCAGTTGCATGTGCTGACAGCTTCAAGTGAGACCACATGCCCAAACTGCTTGATGAGCCTCCTCCAGTGGGCCCCCATTCCCTACTGTCAGTGAGCATCAAATAATAGAGGGGTCGCTGAGCAATCAAGAGGATGAAAGGAAGACCCCGTTCCTCCGGCCTACGTATTCAGTCAGGCACATCCTTAATAGAGTTTAGGACATCTTGGTAGGCTCGAGGGGATTTAAACCCATACAGTTGCTTTAAAATGACTCTTTATAGCCAGTGAAACTGATAGCCCGTTGATAACTGATGAGTGAGATTGCATCGAAGCACGGGCGCCATGCCGCACTGGGGTCGAGTCAATCCTGGATGCTCTCAGAGTGCTTGATCTCCATTTATTACTGTTTGTGCTTACATCATATCTGTTTTTCATTGCAGGCAAAGGAGCCAGGTCATAAAAGGTAGGTGAGCAACACCAATATCTTTACTGCTTTGCATGAACCCTGCCCTCTGTTGTTACATTTGCATGCGAGCTTTGCAGAATTTTTATTCGCACCACTGTCACGGTGCTAGCACATGCAAAATGCCACGGAGCTTTCGTGTCATGCGAGTTCCCAGACAGGCGAGACATTTCCCTGGGTCAAAACATCACATCCTTACCCTGCATTGTTTTTTCAGTTGACGCACAACATGCCAACTTTGAATAGCTGTTTCATTAAACCAGCAATTTGCTTGTATGGAAACACTCTGTGCTAAAGGATGGCGCAAACGGCACATTTCACAGCAGAGAGCAGACAGGATGGAGCAGCACTGATGAAGCTGGTTTCTAGAAGCCCATTGTTCACGGCGTTGCCACTCTGTTAGGGGTACATGAACTCAGAATTCAGAGGTATGAGGTATGCCATGTCTCGCTGTTCTGTGTAGACTAAACAACGCTCATTAACAAGTCCAATCGCCTTGCCTGCTGGGAAAAGGTCTTCTTTTTAGCAGCGGATAATTGGATCTCGATTGTGGCCCTAATTACATTGTAGCGCTGTTTGATACAAGGACTCATCATGCGGCAGGTCTTGGGATAGTTCCACTCTAGGGGCATTAATTATTTCCCAGAGGTGCCAATACAAAGCTCTCTTCTTTGTGGAGCTGTAGTGACATGGGGCTTTGAGGGAGAGTTCTGGCTGGCCTCAATGAGATGGAATTGCTTTATGGATGTGCTTTGTGGTAGACCTCAATTGTCAGTGACCTGATTTCTTTGAGCTTTCGTAGGCCAGTTTGTACCAATCTAGGTTTATAACCAACAGCACTGGCACATAAAGGCAAGAGTTGTCCTCGGTAGCTGTTGCGTCTCTGAACTTTGTGTGTGGTAGAGAGAAACTAGGTAATCAGCACTTTTTTGTGGACTCATCAAATACATGGTTTACTTTAGAAGAAGAAGACAAAAATAATAAACAGCTTAAATGATGCATCACAAAAGCCTCTGTGACATACCTTATCGAGTAAGGTAGGTGACTCGATAAGTTGAAAGAAAGTGTGAGGGGTTAGACCTGTGCTACTGACCCAGCTCCCATAATTTAGGGAAGTATTGAAATTCAAAAAGAAGGGGGAATTCCCTGGCGATCTAAACCCAGGCAGTTAGGGCGATGACGATCCAGGACTGGACCAGGAGGATTAGGGTAAAACCCGGAAGAAAAGAAGCCCCGGACACAAAACAGATCTAGGGACTAATGTGGGAGGAAATATCCTCTGCGGAGATCCAAGAGAACTAGATTAATTACAGAGACTTTTCTGGATTGCATTCACACTGCCAGCAGGACCACTGTCCGATGCTGAGGTTCGATTAGAAGGCTGAAAATTGCAACAAAGTCTGTATTTCTTTCTAAGTCCATCTGTCTGTCATATTTTAAGCACTGTTGTTTATACTACCATCATATATTTAAATATACAAGTAAATATACAACCACAAATGGTGGTGGTTATCAGCACAGGGTCTTGAACCTAGACCAATCACTATACACTTGCTCCACTTGGGGCTAAAAAGGTCCTCATGCACAGTGTTCTATTAACTACTATAGTTCCTGCTCCCTGCGGGTTCAAACAAGTGCTAAGGGGACGCAGTCCCTTGATTCTGTGTCCCGTCTCAGGACTTGTCTGCCTGTGTTTGTTTCACCAGGGGACACCCCCTTTGCTTCGTTCCTGGGTCAGAAGCGTGAGTCTGGTTAGGGTCAGTGAATAGCAATTTGTAAACCCTTTTTAAAAGGCAAAAAAGTACTTTTCACCTTCCAACAGTTCACCATAAACCCTAAGTCAAAAAGAATTGTGCAAACACTTTATGATAGTGACTAACACAGTACATGACTAAAATGTATAGAAACAAAGTACACTTCTACACTGGTTATCAGTGACTTATCAGTATTTTGTGCTTCCTCCTCTGGCTTTGTTAATCCTTTCACCATCTTGACTTATACATTTATAAAAAAATAAATGATCTAAAATAAGTTGTTTCTTTCACTCTGCACTGTTTCAAACCTAGCAGACGTCCTCCCCTCTCTTGTAGAACTTTCTCACAAAACAATTACTAATGGGCTAACAGTTAAACCAGTATATAGTGCCCATAATGGTGTTTATCCCCTTTAAGCAGTGTTAAATACCCTTCAAGCAATTATTTTTGACTGGCAGTGACTTCTCCAAAAAAGCAGCTGCTCTTTCTAAATAATTAAGACTAAAGTGCAATCAATCAGCATGTCAGTCAAAATCCAGAGGCTTTATACACGCCCGTCGGTCATGGTTGAATGCATAAAAACAAGTCAGCATAACACAATGCAAGGCTTTAGAGAACACTGGTTATATTTATTAGGTTTAGAAGTGTCAGTTACAACTAAAAACACATAAAAAAATACCCCAGAATTGCTTGTGGGTGCGAGTCTGTGCATTTTGTGGCATCCCCCACGCCATCTGTGACACTAATGTTTATCAGTTCATTGTCTCATGGTCAGGGTGCTCACGAACACAGAACACTCAGTACAGTGCTGTCCATACTGGCCTCCATCTAAGTAATCAGGTTATTTACACAGTTTTACACAGTGTACAGCAAGACATTATATCCTGCTAAAAAGTGTCTATACACATAATCATCATATTCTTCTTTTTTATATCAAAACCATGGTTAATAGACAACGGGTCCATTTCTTTGACATAAAAGTCTTCAAATGGCTGTTGGGTCCAATTCCATTTAGCTAGGAACTTTGCGAAACTGACGTCGGATGATAAAGCCTGATTTGCTATTCCCCTTGTTGATTGGGGTTGAGTTTAGGACCCAGTTTAAGCCAATTAATGTATTCGACTGTACATTAAACTCAGCAAACCTTTTCTTTATGGATCTTCGTTTGTACGCTGGCATAATACATGTACAAGTTTTAATCAAACTCTTAACGGGATGATAAGACATGACTCACTGTTGTTATTACAATGCAAAGGTACTGAATGAGATCAAAACTGCTGGGCATGAAACTGAGGCCCAACCTCTGTAAAGACCTTGCTTTGTATACAGGTTGTTCTCTTAAAGGATCTGCAAAGTTCCTTCCACAAAGTGGAGAGCGCTTTAGATTGTCGCTGGCTGTGAAGTTAACTACCAAGGGAAGTGAACTGAACGGAGTTTGTTTGCACTTGCTCTAGCATTAAAATCCAATTCATATAGTCATAACTTACCAAACAGTTACTCACTTTTTGACAAAAGTAGTTTGGAAGTCATCAAGTAGTGGAAAGATCTTTTTTTACTGCTTTGCGGCTGAGCTGTTATTGCTAATAGAAATTCATCACAATTCTTCACAATATCAACGCTTATAGACTAACTACAGCTTTTGTTGGAAAGTGAAGTATCACGGCAGTGCCTCTTTGAACAACAGAGCCATCACCAGTTCTACTGACAATCACAAAAGTGTATAGAATTGCATGGCTGTATGCTTGATTTTGTATGAGAGTCATTCTGCCGAGTGAGGTGCCAAAATTACATTTAATTTTGTTTTGTTTTTTTTCAACACACATACTTAACTATTCTGTTACTTTACCGTTGGTCAATATCTGAAACTTTATTGATTTTTACATGGGTTCTCCTTGTACCGTTACTCTGTAATTCTAATTACTCTGCCTTCTAATCAAAAGTAGCAAATACTTAAAACGTAACAACATGGCATCCACACCAATAGCATTCGGGGACAGTGCACAATTCAGTGGCTTTCCAAAAATGGTTTATTTTACAGTAAGTAACATCTTAAAAGATTTCCGTAATAGGATTTTAAGTTGAGATTGACTTTGAGAGAGTAATTACTTAGATTCAGGTGTTACCATTTTCTACTGAAAATGTGACTTGTTGTATGTTCCATACATTTCAGAAGTGGGAGTGTGTTAGGGTAACAGAACTGAGTTAAAATGTGTGTTTTAAAGTAAAATATTATGGATTCCTGTTGAATTGATATCTAATGCGTAAAAGGGTTGCGGCGTGACACAACAAAGGAAATAAAAAATCACTGAACAGACGAACAGTGTCATTTTAGAGACCAGGGAGAGCAAACAAATACTATTTTTCAGTGTGCTATGTAGCTTTTAGTAAAGGCTTAAATTAGGTATCTTAAATTTGCAATTGTGTAGGGCATTTGCCTAATAATATATAATAATAATAAATGTTTGGTTATTTTTTTTTCTTGACAGTTAATTTTATTAATTATGTACACATGTAACGTCCTGGTGACGGACACGGCAATTCGGTTGGAATGGCTTGCATTCCACTTTACACCCCATTACACTGTTGATATACACAGGAGTACACATGGCTACCACCATTTAGCCTTCTTTTCTTTTCTTTCCGACACAACATTGAGAGTGGAACTTCAAAACCAGCCTGTCAAGTCACTGTTCAAAACATTTCTGCCTCCATGAAAATGCCCACGGCTTTTGGCCAATGAGAAACTGTAGATGAAATGAGGAAGTATAATCGATATAGGAGCCTAATGCACCAAACATCAAACTTGGTTAAATATACATTACTGTGTTGTTTTGGTGTAAATTAAACACCCATGGTTGAATTTTCCTAGTGAGTATTTACATCACTAGCATTCAGCTGCATTTGATTACCCTTAAACACACGGCAGCTGAAAAATAAACCCTTTATTTGATGGACAGCAGCGTGTTGGGTTCCCACAGCCTCAGGTTGAACAGCAGGGCGTTGATTTTCCTGTCCTGCCTCACCTTTTTTTGGCTTTGCAACTGGTTATGCGAGACAAGCTGTTCCATATCGCATAGTGTTAAGCTGTCTGGTGATTATATAAAGCCTGTTAGTGGTTCGACACAAAGTCTTTGCACAAAATTGTAACTGGAAAACAATTTTAGTGATGCAGTGCAGCCTGAGAACTCTGTTGTAAAAGATTTGCTCAAGTGTGTTACTAAGCATTTCAGTTTCGTGCTTGTGTGTTTTCGTAAGGACGTTTATAGCGATAAATGTGTTTGAAATGAGAGATTTGAAAAGTTTGTAATCAGATTTCGGTTTTAAATTAAATTAGGAGGACATGTAATACAGTAGCAGGGATTTAATCCAGCTTCACAGCTTTATAACATTAGAAGCATTGATAGTGATGATCAGACTTATCCGGTCTTACCAGATGCTGGAATCAGTCCTTGGTTGATATCTGTATTGCTACAGGCAGCATCATTCAAAAAGTGCAGTAAATGTTCAGGTTCCAGTCCTGGCTGTGCTTTCTGTGCAGCTCAGACATCATGCAGACACGTCTGAAAGAACGGGACGTCTGACTGCCAAAGGTCTCCAGGTACTGCAGCAGCAACGACTTAACTATTTCAGTTAACATCTAGGCCACCCACAAAGGATGGGTCCCTTTCTGAGGGTCCTTGGTCCTCTACAATGGTTGTGACCAATTATAACACATTGTCATCGTTCCAATCTTTGTGAGCGTTAGTATATTTGAGTCTTTGAGTCTTTGTTCCCCTTCTAAAAAGTGGTTTTATGGCCTCCCATCTAAATAAATACTGATCAAGATTGCTTGAACTGTAGAGGGGTAAACTTAGTATACTGTTGAGCTATACCATATAAAAATAATTTTCAGATTTGTTTTTTTTAATGCTGCAAACAAAGGTCCTGTATTTGCCAGATGTACAGTGGAATCCGGTTAATTGGACCACGGGATTATAAGACCAGTTGCTTATTCGGACCGAATCGTAAAGTATACGTGTAATGTTATTTGTTTATTTGGACCAAAATTCTGTTTAATTGGACCAAAGAACGAGAGCGAATAAGAAAAAGAAGCCACAAGTCGCCACTTAAAGCGGATGCAAAGCGAATCAGCGAGATATGGGAGGATTTTTGGAATCCCCGGGAGAATTTATGCTTTTATCAAAGGTCAGGAAATCCAAAAAGTTGTGTTGACAAGAGCAAAACCAGCGGG